>JZKD02S1918464.1:366600-379948 GCA_000966675.3 Picea glauca
TTCTTTCCCTGCAACTGATCTTTGTACATGACCTTCTCATTGAATATGACATCTCTACTCCTAATGATTTTGTTATTTTCATAATCCCATAAGAAATAAACAAAATCATTAACACTGTATCCAATAAATATACACTTCTTGGATTTTTCCTCAAGCTTTGTTCTATTTTCTTTATCAATATGGACAAATGCTTCACAACCAAAAGTCTTCAAGAAAGAATAATTTACCTTTTTTTCTATCCATTCCTCCTCTGGAATTCTACCATCCAAAGAGCTTGAAGGTCCTTTGTTTATTAAGTAAACAACAATATCTACAACATCTTCCCAGAACTGTAAGGAAAAACCAACATGCAATCTCATACTCCTTTCATGCTCCATGATTGTCCTGTTCATCCTTTCTGACACACCATTTTCTTGTGGTGTTCTTGGAACTTTCTTCTCTCTACGAATCCCATGGTATGAATAGTAATCATCAAACTCCTTGCTGCAATACTCACCTCCATTATCTGATCTGAGACACTTCAACCTTTTTCCTGTCTCATTCTCAAACAAAGCTTTCCATTTCTTAAAAGTATCAAAAACATCAGATTTTTGTCGAATGCAATAAAACCAATTTTTTCTAGTTTCATCATCAATAAAAGTAACATAGTAAAAGGATCCACCAAGAGATGATACATGAGTTGGTCCCCATACATATATATGCACAATCTCTAACCTTTCACTCTTCTTTTCTTTTCTGACTCTGAGAAATTTGACTCTCTTATGTTTTCCATAAACACAATGCTCATAGAAGTCCAAATTAATTTTTTTAAGATTTGCCAACAAATTTATTTTGTAAAGTATCTACATCCCCTTCTCACTCATGTTTCCAAGCCTATGATGCCACAGTGTTGTATCTACTCTTTTAGAAGCTAAAGATATAGAAGACTTAGTACTACCAGTGCATAAATACAATGTACCTACCTTCTCTCCTTTTGCTATCACTAATGATCCTTTGATGACCTTCCACGTCTTATCTGTAAATATGGATATACAACCTTCACTTTCCAACTATCCTTTTGAAATTAGATTTTTCCTTAGATCTGGAACATGTATTACCTCTTTCAACAACCATTGGTTTCCATTACTTTGCTTTATTTTTACCTTTCCCATTCCAACAATTTTGCATGGTGCATCATCACCCAAATGAACCTATCCAAAATCACCTTGAACATAATCTAGAAAATGTTTCTTATTGGGTGTGGCATGAAATGAAGCCCCTAAATATACCACCCAAGACTCATAAATATTATCTACAGAAAGAATCAAAGCATCTTGTAACACATCACCTGTTACATTTGCTTCCTGATTTATCTCCTGTTGTCCATCTCTTTGTTTCTTTGGAGCTCTGCAGTCTTTCTTCATATGTCCTTTATTCCCACAATTCCATCACTCTATCTTTCTAAGTTTGGATTTGGATATACCCTTCCTAGAACTCTCGTGGTTCCCTGAGCCCTTTACTCTATCCTTTTGTCTTCCCCTATTCTCCATGTTCAACGCATTACCTGATGTCTCACGTATGCTTTTCCGTCACATTTCCTCACTAAGGATAACACCAACAACATCATCAAATTTTAAACTATTTGAACCAGATACAGAGTTACTTACATCCATGACCAAGCCATTCCATATTTCTGGCAATGAGCATAAGATTAGAAGAGCCCTGACCTCATGATCAAAGTCCACTTTTACAAAACTTAGTTGCTTAGTAACCGTATTAAATTCATTTAAATGATCTACAATAGACCCACCTTCTGACATCTTCATATTAAATAATCTCTTCATTAGAAATACCTTATTGGACGCCGAGGGTTTTTCATACAATTTAGCCAATGCTTCCATCATACCCTTCGTTGTCTTTTCTTTCAAAATATTGAAAGCCACTAATGTTGCCAGGCTCAGCCGTATCGTTCCTAGAGCCTTTCTGTCAAGAATCTCCCATTCTTCATCCTTCATAGTCATCAACTTCTTTTCTATTCCACCCAATGGTAGGAATAGATCCTTCTGATATAAATAATCTTCCATCTGCATCTTCCATAACTAGTAGTTTTGGCTCTTAAATTTTTCGACCCTAAACTTTCCATCTTTCGACATTTCTCCCACTAGAACCAGGAACCCTCTTTTCCTACAAGTTACCTTTCCCTCTGATACCAGTTGTTAGAAAAAAAGGATCGCGGAGCAATAAAATAAAAAAAATGCGGAAATAAAATACAGAAGATACACAATACAATAGAGACACAGATATGCATGGTTCACCCAGTGTGAGCTACGTCCACCAAAGAAATTGCCAGGTCCTTCCTTTATTATTATCCAGCAATCGAAGGGATACAACCTACAACAAACCCGTTGTAAATTCCTCTTCGTTCTCTCATAGTATCCTATCTTAGAATACAATATTCGTTATCATACTTAGCCGCAATACATTTCCCTCATAAAAGAGGGTTCCCTTCTAGGGAAAAAAACCCTAACATAATTTTTACCATTAGATCTGCGAACTTATAATGAACGGTCTAGATTTACAATGAAATTACAATATACATTTACAAGACAATTTTTCCTTCTCGCCCCTGAACCCCCACCGGGGAATTGCTTTCCCCCAGACCCCGCAGAGGGGGTAACCCCCCTCTACACTCCCTCACGTGGAAGAGTGTACATTCTTCTATGGTGTAAAGTCTTCATGGGGTATAAATACGGCTGAAAAACAAAGACCTCTTAATATGGAAGATAATCAGCCTCCACAACCAACACAATGTTCACTTGCCTCTTTAAGGGGGGAACCTCTAGCAGATCAATGTTCTATTACAATAATACTCAAGACAAACTTACCCATGCCTTCTACTCCTATTTATACTAATTATATCTTCTAAATAACATTCAAGACGAAGATATTTCTAGAATTGGAAGCTTCTATTAAGTCTTATTACATTCGAATTGTTCACATTATTAAATATGCCTTATTAACTAATGAAAACCTTTATTAAACCCTTAATGCTCAGTTGTGGGTGAAGCATGAAAATCAGATAACACCATGGATTTAAGGTTCAACTACTTTCTTAAATATATGTGATCTTTATAGATAAGCTCTTCATTGTGCCAAGAGTAACCTAGAGAAGCTTGAGGATCCTATTGTAATTTTCTCAAGCTAGAAAGTTTGGAGTCTTGCAACCAGTCCTGGAGAACAACTTGAATCCATTCTGCTACAATGAATGAGAGGGAAAATAGGGACTCTTCTTATTCATATTTACTTGAAAGAGCATCAGTAACCATATTTTATTTTCCCTTCTTGTAGATGATCTCATAATCATATCCAAACATCTTGGTTACCCATGTTTTTTGCTCCAGGGATGAATTTTTTGTTCTAGAAAATACTTAAGGCTATGATGATCAGTTTTAATTTGTAAGAATTTCCCTAATAGATAAGGATGTTATAAATACACTACATCCAAAATAGAAAACATTTATTTTTCATAGGTTGATTGGCCCAAATGTCACTATGAAAGTTGTTTTCTAGTGAAAGCCAAAGGGCGGCCATCTTGCATGGAGACTACCCCAATTCCTTTCCCTAATGCATCACATTCCAGGAATTTTTTATTGGTGATGTATGGAAGTGTGAGGACAGGATTTGTGCATGTTGGAGACATGAAAATGGATAAGAGTGAGGGTGCATTTATTATTAATATGGTATAGATATAAATACATGTAAATGACAATTGGATTCATCTTCCAATGTCTCTTGGAATCCCTATGATGATTACAATAACTTGACTCTTAATATTTTGTCAAGTTCATAACCCTAATGGATTATGTTTCCAACATTACCCCCCTTCATACAAAGGGGTGTATGTGAGTCTAAGGTGAGAGATGATATCTAAAAGTGGACAGTTGAAACCTAGAAGTGTGTAGCTACTGATGGCTTAATGTGCTCCCTAAATTTGGTGGTTTTGGGATGACCACAAACCAAATGTATAGAAAAATACGATGTTTTATACCAATTAGTGGAGGTGGTTTAAGGAATACCACGAACTAATATGGTGGTTTAATAATGACCACAAACTTTGGAACCTTTATCTAGGATCAATGGTTCCCGGAACATTTCCTAAGTTATCTAGAAGTTGAAGCTAATGTCTTCCACTAATTGGAAGTGTTATCAAATCATGGTTTAAATATGACCATAAATTGTTCTATAGTATATATTGAAAGTTTTCTACCAAGTGCAGGTTTAAGGAAAACCTCAAACCATTGTCTGGCAGAAGTTGTAAGTCTTCCACTAAGTGGTTGTTTAAGGAAAACCATAAACCAATCATGCTCGCTTATCACTCTTGCTTGTTAGTGCTCGATTTTTAAGGCTTCAAAACTTGAATCCTGACTCTCAATTGTTGATGTTGTTCCCCCCTATCAGATACAAGGTGAGAAGATGAAAATCCTTCCACCGCAAGATGCATCAATACTCAGGAATGGACTTGTTGGTATGACTGTGATATCTTCTTAACTATTGATGACCATTGCCAAGAAGTCATCCATTCATAGTGGTTCTTTACTCTTTCATATTTCTTGTTGTTAGAACATATGTTTGAATGATGATTGTATTGTCCACAACTCTCACAAGGATGAATATCGAACATTGATCTTCCATTGGGCGAACTCACTGACAATGTTGTCATTTATGAATCTTCTCTTGAACTGGAGCAAGTGAATGTGAACCATATTGTAGCAATCCAATACTCTGGAACTAGATTAGTGTTGGGCTCATGTTTTGATTGTTTTGTGATGATGATTGAATCCTTTTTGTACCGGTATTATATGTGTTATTAACCATTTTGAAGAAATTTTCGAAGGATTTTGTATCAATTCATCATGGCTTTATAACAGGTATGCACAATTGATGTTTTGAAATGGTTTTGAATTAGATTCAATTTGATTTGATGATTATGAGGATCTAATGTGTGATTTGTGTGTCACAGGGAGAATTCACAATGCAATTTTCCATATGGTAGCTCGTTTGGCACTTCATCCAACACCCGATCTGATACTTCATTTGACACTGCATCTAGCATGTGATCTAGCACTTGGAGTGTAGGCAAGTTGGTGGTTGGCGTATTGGCGCCCTGTGCTGGGCGAATCGATGACCTGGGTTTTGTGCCCCCTTGTGGCCTCCATCTACTGAGCTCTTGACATCTCATATTAAGCATTTATGTTGATCGCTAAGTGGCTCATTCAATTTCTAGAAGCCAAAGGTTGTTAGAGCTCATTTAATCGGATTTACCATTTTTAAAGGAGGTCGACCCTTCCAGTGGTCAACCTCTCGAATTGTAATCATTATAAATACCACCAGTAGTGGCCAGACCAAGGACATGAATTTTAAGAAGATTTTTATTGTGTAATTAAGACATCTCTGCAAACTTGTGTTTAGGCTGCATTTTTTAATTTAATGACAGAACTGTGTTGATTGAGCTTGTGATTTGTTGTTGAGGAGTAGACACGACCTACTGGGGGCCCCACCAATGATATGGGTGAATACTTATATAGATAGATTGTTTATTTCAGTTGTGTAGCTATAATTTACTTCATTTCCCTGTTATATGTATTTTGTCATTTTAAACACTATATTTGTTGTTCATCATTTAATTGTCTAATTCCTATTTTGCAGGTTGCTTGTAGGAGATAGTTATCTATTATGATATGTCTTTTATTTCTTAGTGACTGACTTGCAAGATAATAACTTATTTGGCATGTTAAAATTTAAATTGATATCTGCAGATTGAAACAGAGTAGTATTTAGAACAGAATATTATTTTAAGGCATAGCTTCTTTTGCAAGTTTAGATGGATCAATAATTACAAGTTTTGTTAATTGGTTTAATTCTCAGTTTAGTTATGCTTTCATAAATCTATTTTTTTTATCAAATCTTTTTTTAGTGTGTTAGAATAGAAGTAGGTTTTGGATTATGTTTTTACAAGCATTCTAGTTTGAAATCTGAGTTTTTAATAATAGGATTAGCTCAGTTTAATTTATGAAATCTCAGTTTTATATTCAAGATGTGATTTTAATTAGAAGTTTGAATTTGAATTAAGTTTGTAATCATAAGTTTATAGCCTTGTGAATTTACTTGAGTTAGCATAAGAGTGCATTTGAATTAAGTATAAGAGTGTTTTTCTTATCATCGATGATTGATGCACGAAATTGAGACATCACATGGATTTTTAGGATATTTAATGTTTCTTCTATGATGGCAAAGATTTTGTTAGATTGATTGATTCACACTTTTCATTTCTCGATAGAAGTCGTAATTGAATTAATTCTTCTTGAATTATCACTAATCGTCAGATGTCGTCGTGATTTTATTAGGCACTGAAGACATAATCATCATCTTTGAGTTTCTTGTTATTGCATATTAAGAATAGTTTTTGATTAATTTATGAATATTGTCATGATGCTTTTGATTAATTAGTTTAATATTTATTCTTTGCAAATTAGAGATGATTATGAGTTTTTGTCTTAAGAATAGAGTTTACTTGCTGAATAGTTTTGATGAGTTTACTTGCTGAATGGTTTTGACAAGTTTACTTGCTACATAAGTTTTGATAGGTTAGTTGTTTGATTGCTTATTTGATTAAATATAAAAGGTCAAAGTAATTTACTTGTTGTTTCTCATTAGATTAAATAGGTTAACTTGTTCAAAGTAGGGTTTTGATATGCTTCTTTAGGAATAATCCATCAATCCATTGTTTAAAGCTACTTAGGGTAAATAGTTCAACATATTTAATAGGATTTGCTAATTGATACTCTTTGCTTAAGTGGATTAACCCTTAGTTAGACCATCTCCTCAGTTAGATCATACTTCCTCTAACTTTTCTGCATTGGCACATACAGTGCTACAACTCTAAGCTTACTTACCACGGGTGAACAATTTAATTGAGGGATTTAGTGCATATAGAATACCTGTCATTTTTGGTATCATTGTCGGGGAGTTGTCTCAAGGTAGGAAATAGTTAGGAATTAGATCATTTATGAACCTTAGCATTAGTTTGGTTGCAAGGGAAATTTAAGACGAGAGGTAAGAACCTGCGCATCTATTATAGCAGGTTCCCCCAAACCCAATGGTATTTTTTCTTTTTTATTGCTTTCATGAACAAACCTAGGGACCCAAAGGGAAGATACATTAAAACCAAACCAAAATCTTCGACCAAGGTTCCTTCCAACCTTTTTGGGGGAAGGAACACTCCACTCATAAACTCCACAGACTGATACCGAAAAGTAGGGGCTAGCTCAACCCAAAGAGCTAAAGCAGTGACTGAAGAGACTAAAATAGGGAGCACTATAGCACAAAAAATTGAAGCATCAATAATAGTAGGACAGGAGGCAAGACCAGTCAAGCCTTCCATAGAACCAACCAACACAACCTTTGTTTTTTCACCACCATCAGGAGACCCTAAATTTGTAGACATCATAGACCCTGAACAGGTAAATACTTCATTTGGTAGTTCATCCAATATAACTGTTTCTCAAGTGGAAACAGAAAATTTGGCACCAATAGTCTAAACCACCTCGATTAGAATCCCAGACATCCAAGCAATAGAAAGACCTTCCCATCAAAGGGATACCTTTCTTAGAAAATAACCTTGGGATAGTTTGTTATATTCAAGGATAAACCCATCTAGGTACTCTCTTTTTGGAAACCAAACTAGTATGGATGATCAGGAGGATCACAACCATGTAATACATGAGGAGGGAGAAGAAGCTGGAAACCAAACCGAACCACCTTCGAGTTTCCAATTTTGGACATCACACAAAATTTCAATATGAAAAACAATCCCCTCTCGGCAATTCCCACCTTTTATGGTAAAAACGACGAAGACCCAGATAGCTTCCTGTTTGATTTCGACATCTTGTGTAGGAGCTACAACTACTTACGATATGCCCATAAACTAAAACTTTTTCCTGCCACCCTCAAGGACTCTGCACTAAGATGGTTCATGGGGTTGGGAGAGTCTATTATTAGATCTTGGAAGCCATGAAAGATACATTTATTAAGAAATACCAAGACTACTGCAAGTCTAAGGATTCTTGTAATGATATTTTCAAAATCCAACAGTTAGAAGATGAGAATCTCGAGGATTATATGGAACGATTTTCTTATATCTCACAAAAATCGAAGTACCATGACCTTCCAGATGATGCAGTCAAGGCTCTTTTCTTTAAAGGGATTTCAGAAGAATACCTAGAGATACTTAACTTGATGGCATCAGGTGACATCTCCCATAAACCATTTTCCGAAATATGTGAAATGTGTAAGAATTACTCGAGGAGTCGAGCTAAAAAAAGGAAGAATGTTTGGGATCCTGATAGTAGAAACTTAAAACCAGTTAGTTCAGGTGGTATCACAAGAGTCAATATAGGGAACCTTTTAGAGAACTTCAAAACATATATCTTAAGCAAAATAGGTTCCTAGTTGGACACCCTAAATATTAAAAAGAAATAGGAGGAGGAAAATGAAACAATGAGCATATTTTGCCCAAGATGCAGGAGGAAGCATTCCTCAAGGGAATGCCCATTAGATAACATTTCAGTTTGTGGCTTCTACATAGAGGAGCACTCAATTGAAAAATGTCTATCATTGTCCGGTTTGTTAGCCATCTATAGGAGCGGGGATCCTAGGGAGTCCTCTTATGCACCTAAGAGGCCATGGCAGCCTAGGAATCAACCTACATACCTGGATCTACAGCCTCAAGTTCCACCCTATTATCAACAACCACAATAGTGGAACTCACCGAGTTGGAAAAACTGGTCTACACAGTATCACCATCCTTCGATTCAAGGATGGAGATGAGGGCATAACCAAGGGAACCCTTAAGCTCCACCTGTCCCTATGCCCAACCATCCTTACCCTCAGTTTCCACCGAACATCCCGCAACTTTTGCCAGGTTTTGTTCCACCACCTTTACCTCCTATTCCACAACAACCACAACAATACCATAATGCAAGCACTTCAATACCGACATTACTACTGGCACATCCAGTGCCCAATACCAATAATAAGCCCACTCAACATCTTCACAATGTTGAGAGGCAAGCCTTCCCGACGTAAGTTATTTCTCGTGTTCCATTGCAAGAGATTCAACTAAGGTTGGGAAAAGTTCTCGACAAGAAGAGGCCTTCAGTAGTCATCCGAGAAGAAGAAGAAGAGGAAACCCCCAAACAACCCATGGATGACACTATATGGGAAGATGTTATCATCCCTAAGTACCAAGAACCCAAGCTTCCCCAAAATGAACCTTCACAAATTACGAAGGCCCCTCCTTATCCAGAAAGATTAGTGATCAAGAAACCTACCACCCGACTGGAATTTGACATATTGAATGAATTTAAGAATATCAGTGTCAAAATTCCCTTGCTACAAGCCATTAAGTACATTCCAATCTATAGTAAGGTGGTCAAATAATTGTGTATTAAGAATCGGGGAAGGAAGCATAATGATCCTCCAATAGTACATTTGATATGAGAACTTTCTGAGTACATATCAGAGTAGCCTAAGGTTGCAAAATATGGGACCCCAAGGAAACCCATAGTGACCATAACCATTAATGAGGTTTCCATCAGAAGCACTCTCATAGACCTAGGGGCAGCCATCAATGTTATTACCATTACTACCTTGGAGGAATTACAGCTAAAACCTCTTCTTAGACCTACCCCAACTATTTTGGAATTAGTAGATAAGACAAGGGTTATACCTGAAGGAATATTGGATGATATCATAGTTACCTTAGACTCATGGGAATACCCAGTAGAATTTTTGGTCATCCACTCAAAGGATCCTACCAAAGGGCATCCCGTTGTTTTGGGAAGACCTTGGTTAGACACAGCCAAGGCATTTATTGGTTGTAGAGAGGGAGAAATGACCATCTCAAATGGACTCTCTATACAGAAGCTCATCATATATCCACCAGCTCAACCTATCATGGAGCATATATGGTGGCCTAAATGTCCATATGAGAATGAGGACTGGGAATATCCCATGTTTCCAAGTGATCATTCCTAGGCACTTCAAGAGAACACAATGGAAAATGTGCTAAACTAGTTTATCTCTGTTATCACATGTGTTGATTTTCCACAATATTTTCCCCAATTTGAGTACATGCTTGGGGAAGAATTTCAGGAACAGTTGGACTCATCAATTTTGTCTTCGACATCATTTATCTTTGAGTTAGATGAGTCTTCCACATCTTACACCATGCCCTATGAGATTAGCCCAGGGAAATTTCTACATATAAATTTTGGGCTAGATGCAGACCAACAAAATAAGTTAGTAAGTGTCCGTAAAGAACAATCAGGGGAATTCACCTGGGAATACACTGACATGAAGAATATACACCCTGACACATGCATTCATCACATATATACCCAAGGGGAAGTAATACCTGTTAGGAAACCCCAGAGAAGGATGAACCCGACACTCAAAGATATAGTAAAAGACGAGATACAAAAGTTATTGAATGTCGAATTTATTTACCCCATGTCCGATAGTAAATGGGTATCCCTTCTTGTAGTGGTTCCAAATAAATTAACTGGGAAATGGAGAATTTGTGTTGATTTATGAGAGCTTAACAAGGCCACTCTGAAGGATTATTTTCCTCTTCCTTTCATTAACCAAGTCTTGGATACCCTGTCAAGAAAGAAATATTTATCCTTTTTAGATGGATATAGTGGGTACAATAAAATTCTCATAGCACCTGAGGATCAACACAAGACTACCTTTACTTGTCCTTGGGGCACGTATGCCTATAGGGTCTTACCATTTGGATTATGTAATTCTCCTTCCACATTTCAACGAGCAGTGTTAGGGATATTTGTTGATCTTATTCATGATTGTGTGGAGGCATACATGGATGAATTTACAGTATATGGAAATACTTACCAAGAATCCTTAGATAATTTAGAAACAACCCTTATTAGATGCCAAGAGATGAACCTGTCCTTAAGTCACGAAAAATGTA
Source organism: Picea glauca (assembly GCA_000966675.3). NCBI lineage: Eukaryota > Viridiplantae > Streptophyta > Pinopsida > Pinales > Pinaceae > Picea > Picea glauca. Next base: position 377,630 of record JZKD02S1918464.1, read on the forward strand.
AAATGTTGTTGACTAAAGGAGTGGTTCTAGGACATCACGTTTCATCTGAAGAGATTAAAGTTGATCCTTCTAATATTGAGATCATCATCAAACTTCCACCCCCCAAGACTCAAAAAGAGGTGAGAATATTTCTTGGACATGTTAGATACTACCAACGATTTATTGAAAATTTCTCAAATATTGTTGCACCCATGTTTAGATTGTTAATAAAGGATGTTGATTTTCTTTGGACTGAGCAATGTCAAACAACCTTTAAAACCCTGAAAGCTAAGTTTTTTGTAGCACCAATTATTAGAGGGCCCAATTGGGCTCTTCCATTTCACATATCCATTGATGCCTCTGATACTGCAATAGGAGGAGTATTAGGGAAGAAAGAAGATCATCAATCCTATGCCATTTATTTTGTGAGCAATAACTTGTCCCCTGCCGAGTTAAACTATACAGTTACCGAAAATGAATTCTTTGTTGGATCATGTTTTCATTGATGTCAAGTGATTGATTGATGCCAAAGGATTGATTGATTAATGATTGATGTAATCTAATATGTATTTTCCTTGATGAGAATGCATAGATGAAGATTTATCAATGAGATGTCATTGATATGATGAAGATGGATCAATGAGTTCTCATTAATACATGATGAAGATGGATTGATGTGATTTCATTGGTATATGATGAATTGTTCAAAATTTTATAGATGCCTCATTATTGTGTTATCACGATTGATAAGGTGTACAAATGGATGAACCCCAAAGTGGTCCCCTTATGGTGAAAGCCCTCACGAGAAGACGCTTTGCAGATTGAGTTATCCTAGAAGAATGGTTCGAGGACCAATGCTCTCATTATTGTCTTATAATAATTGATAAGGTGCACAAATGGATGAACTCCAAAGTGGTCCCCTTATGGTGAAATCCCTCATGGGAAGACACTTTACGGATTGAGTTATCCTAGAAGAACGGTTGGAGGATCCATGCTTATCTGTGGGATAAGGAGATGAAGATAAAGGAAATTGTTGGTGAAACTATCCTACATGGATAGTGTTTGTCATTCCATTTCTAGTGGTATGTGGAATGCCACATAACTCCTCATGGTTTGAGAGTTATGGCCTTACGAAGATGAAGGACCCCCACATGAAGGCTTGAAGCCTCCAAGGTCAAAGAATTCAAAGTGACCTAAAAGAAGAAATCATTATTTAAATGATAAAGTAAAGTGACCTAAAAGAAGAAATCATTATTTAAATGATAAATCAAAGTGACAAAGTCAAGGTGGATTATTTAAATAATAAAGAGAAGTGACCTAGAAATGGGTTAAGATTATTTAAATAATAAAGAGAAGTGACAAAATCAAGAAATGATAAAGTAAGGTGAAAAAATCAAGAAGGAATATTTAAATGATAAAGTATTGGAGAAATTTTTATTTATGGAAAGTGGTTAACCCTAAAATAAGGAAAATAGGTTAAGTGACCAAGAAATGGGTTAAGTGACCTAGAAGATGTTTTTAAGGAAGCTACTTGGAGAGTATAAATAAGAGGCAAGGATCTTGCATTTAACACACACTTGAGAATATTGAATATCTATAGGTGTCTGAGGTAACCAAAGGATATCTAAGCTGAATTTCTGAGGGAAGGTGAAGAAAAGAAGGCTGGAATGCAAGGAAGGATAAATTATTTTGAGGGTGCTTTCTAAGGTATGTTATGTACAGGTCATCTCACCATTTTCACAATAACTATTTTTCTATAATTATTCAGACCATGAGATTTCTATGAAATTGAGTAAACATATCCAAGTATCTATGGTAAAAAATTAATCTTGTGGGTCGTTGTATTTTTGGACATACACTTCGTGCAAATTAGGGTTTCTGGCTAGTCCTGAAACTAGTCTAAAACAGGTGTTTCAGGTAAAAACATCATAACTTCTTTATAAAAGATCCAAATTCAGTGTGAAAAATTGTGTTGGTTAGAGTACAGTCTGTAGTATGTTGTGTAACATTTTAAAATCAATTCAACAAATATTCTATGTGAGTCATGCTCTATAAGGTCTCTCTCTAGAACAAGCCAGAATTCAACAAGGTGTGCCAATTTTTTCTATAACTCCTTTTTTGAGAGGTTTCAAGTAGTGAGACATGGAGGAATTGCATAAAACACACTGAAGAACATTTTGTATCAGTTTAAGATCTTTATTCATTACAGGTACAAAGTTATGATCTTTTCAAGTTAGGGTTGTTGACTAATCCAAAACTAGTCATGGTTGAGACAAGCAGTTGATGAGTTGGCACATACATGAGGTGTATAGTTGATGATGTTGGTACATATTGATGAGT
>JZKD02S1918464.1:383321-398433 GCA_000966675.3 Picea glauca
CCTAGAAGATGTTTTTAAGGAAGCTACTTGGAGAGTATAAATAAGAGGCAAGGCTCTCTCATTTAACACACACTTGAGAATATTGAATATCTATAGGTGTCTGAGGTAACCAAAGGATATCTAAGCCAAATTTCTGAGGGAAGGTGAAGAAAAGAAGGCCAGAATGCAAGGAAGGATAAATTCTTTTGAGGGTGCTTTCTAAGGTATGTTATTTATAGGTCATCTCACCATTTTTGAAATAACTTTTTTTTCTATAATGATTCAGACCAAGAGATTGCTATGTCATTGCAGAAACATATCCAAGTATCTATGTTAAAAAATTCATCTTGTGGGTCGTTGTATTTTTGGAGATACACTCCGTGCACATTAGGATTTGTGGCTAGTCCTGAAACTAGTCTAAAACAAGTGTTTCCGGTAAAAATGTCATAAATTCTTCATCATAGATCCAACTTCAGTGAGACAAATTGTGTTGGTTAGAGTACAGTCTGTAGTATGCTCTGTAAAAGTTTCAAATCAATTCAACAAATATTTTGTGCGGGGCACACTCTACAAGGTCTCTCTCTAGAACAAGCCAAAATTCAGCAAGGTGTGCCATTTTTTGCTATAACTCCTTTTCTAATAAGTTCCAAGTAGTGAAACATGGAGAAATTGCATAAAACACACTAAATAACTTTGTGTATCAGTTTCAAATCTTTATTCATTACAGGTACAAATTTATGATCATTTCAAGTTAGGGTTGTTGACTAATCCAAAACTAGTCATGGTTGAGACAAGCAGTTGATGAGTTGGCACATACATGAGGTGTATGGTTGATGATTTTGGTACATATTGATGATTCATTTTTTATGAGTAGTTGAAACATGATTGGTATATACTTGGTACATGGTTGGATGCACTTTTTTATGGTACATGTTGATTACATGTTGTTTGGTACAGGTTGGTGCATGGTTGATGCACTTGTTTATAGTATAGATTGATATATGTTGAGGATTGTTACCTCATATATGTTGGTGTTTAGGGTGTAAGATGAGTCTTTCATTATATATTTGGATCTCTTGAAGAGTTGTAATCTATTCAGTTGTTGCTGATAAACCCCCGAATTGTTGTCCATAATAAAAATAAAGATTGTACATACATATTGTGTTCCTTGTGTTCCTTGTATGATGAGTTTTTGATGATATATTGCTTATATATGTTCACATATAAATGGTTATAAATGACAATAATGATTAATGAGTAAAATTTGAATGCTAAAAAATGAGTTTTGTGTAAGAGGGAGTTTTGGGAAAAAGAGCCCCACACTCATTCACCCGCCCCTCCTCTAAGTGTGGTAGGTGTGTCCAAGATTCTTTGCAGTAGTTCATGCTATTAATAAGTTTTTCCACTACATCATAGGTTATGAAGTGTTTTTACATATAGATCACTCTGCCATTAGATTTCTCATGAATAAACCCATTACTAATGGTCGAGTGACTAGGTGGCTCCTGCTATTGCAAGAGTTCAATATCGTCGTCCTTGGCCGACCTAGAAAGGAGAATTTGGTAGATGATTTATTTCATGCATAAAAAAATGAGGATGATGATATTCCCATTGATGATAGTTTCCCAGAAGAGAACATTTTCTCCCTCTCTATAAATACCCCATGGTTTGTAGATATGGAAAACTATTTATCTACTAGGAAGTTACCATCTCATTTGTCACCTCATGAAAAACATAGAATTATTACGCAGAGTGCCAATTACTCTTGGGTTGGCCATGAACTTTTTCCTACTGGCCCAGACTTGATTATTCGTAGATGTGTCAGAGAAGATGAGATACCATAAATCCTACGAAATTGTCATGATGGGCCATGTGGTGGCCATTTTTCTGACAAGCATACAACATATAAGGTGTTACATTGAGGTTACTATTGGCATAGCATTTTCAAGGATGCTACCAAGTATGTGAGGAGTTGTGGTAGCTATCAAAGGATAGGAAGACCCACGTCAGCTAAAAAAATTCCCTTGCATGCCCAAGTTATGATAGAACCTTTCAAGAAATGGGCTCTTGACTTTGTAGGACCAATTTCACCCATGTCTCGTAAGAAAAAATATATTTTGGTTTGTACAAATTATGTCACCAAGTGAGTAGAAGCAAAAGCCCTATTCAGGGCTACTGAAAAATCTGTTGTCAAATTCATTTATGAAGACATATTCACTTGCTTTGGTGTTCCCTATGAAATTTTTACATACCAAGGCACTCAATTCACTTCCAAGCTGTTGAGAGAACCAACAGAGAAATATGGGGTCAAACACTGCAAGTCTTATCCATATCATCCATAAGACAATGGTCAGGTAGAGTCCACAAACAAATTTATAGAGGCTATATTAACCAATATTGTTCAATTGCATCATTGGGATTGGTTTGATAGGATTCCAGAGGCTTTGTGGGCATATCGGACCACCTGGAGAAACATCACTGGGCATACCCCTTATGAGATAGTGTATGGGAAACAAGTACTTCTACCAATAGAATTCCAAGTAAGGACCTTCTGTATTGCCACAGGATTGGCATTAAACTTAGATGAGGCTTAGAAACAACAATCCCTACAATTAAACGAGTTGGATGAGATCAGGCAAGATGCTATCCAACGAACAATATTAGTCCAAAACCAGAGGAGCAAGTGGCATGACAATTTTATTAAGAAGAAACACTTCCAACCTGGTGATTGGGATTTTTTGTTTGACTCCTGATTTAAAACTTTCAAAGGTAAACTTACCACTCGGTGGTTAGGTCCTTATGAGGTAGTCACTGTGTATGACAATGGGGTTGTGAAAATTAAAACAATTGATGATGGACAAGTCTCCTTCATAGTAAATGGACACCGACTCAAACTTTATCACAGACCCATTTCCAAAGAAGATTTTCTACAGGTCATATCAACTGACAAGGCATTGGCCTTAGTAGATGGGGAAGCTCCCCCTTGTTCTTGAATGTTTTTCTGAATTTTTGACTGTACATATCTAAATAATTTTGAAGTATGTTGATAGACAATTCTAGAGATTTATGTAGGTATTTATTTCACCAGAAGTAGACAATTTCAATGAAACATAAAAGGAAGTATTTTCCTTCAAAATATTTCTATATTTAAACCTTGTTGTCTGCTAAGCATCAATTGAATAATGAGTTGTGATAATTAGCCACAGTTTTGCAAACATTTCCATCTTCTTTTTCTCAAGGCATATTTAATAGCAACTACTCTTAAACCTTCACCACTAGAGGATATAAGGAAGTGATACCTTAGCCATCAAACTTAGAGGTTACTCATACAATTTCCCCAAGAACCTTGAGTAAGTGAGTAAAGTATCTTTATTAAAGAGTAAAAAGGAGGTATGATTAGCGGTTAGCCATGGAAACATCACAATAACTAAAAAGAAAAAATAAAGTGAGTTGAGCCTAAAGATACCTTTTTGTTCTTTCCCAATGGTACCATCCACTAAACACTAAAAATGCTTGATTATATCATATATTTAGATAGGATACGTCCTCTTAAGTACCCATTATATCACGACAATCTCTAAGGAATATATAAAGGAGAGTCCTCCTCTAACATAAATACCATCCCAATCTAAAAAAGAGAAGAAAAAAAGAGAAGTTTTTTTTTTTCAGAGTTGTCCCCCCATCTTCTTGCACAAAGAAATCTTTATATTAAAATATTAAAAGATGGTGGGCCAGTCTTTGAGGGTGTAAGAGGCTAACTGGCCGGGATATTGAACAAGTTTGTTGGCAGCAAGTATTGGCCTATGGTATGACTAGGTAAACCCATCAGAGTACTGAACAGGCTTGCTGGCAGCAAGATGTTCTACCTAGCGAGGATGATAATCTGACAAAAAAAAAGATATAATAAGTAATTCCTAAATCTTAAACTTGTCCTGATGTACAACATTACTTGTAGACAAAGCTGATAAGAAGTATGTATGGTTAAGCTAAGGTTAATGAACTCCATAAATCTTCCATTGGGAACTAACTTTGAGACTATATTAAAACTCTCTCCCCTACCTCTTCTTAACTATATGTAGGATGTTCTATCCTATAGGTCGGGCCATATTCTAATGTTGGAAAATATTTAACAGACAGTGAATGGAAAATATTTAACAGACAACGAATGATTTTCATTGATGGCAAGTACAACAGTGAAGATGGCATGAGTATAGGAAGTTTGTAATCGACAGGAAAACAGAAGATAAGTTCAGGAAGGTCGAATGATCGAAGACGAGAAGTTTTTAATTGACAGGCAAACAGAAGATAAGTTCTGGAAGGTTGAATGATCGAAGGTGAATGAGCGAAGGCAATGCAACGTTGATCGATTGATCGAAGACCAGTAAAGTTTGAGAAGAATCTCTAATCGTTGGATACCATTCAAAAGTCCCGAAAGAATGAGGATCATCAGATCTGAATGTAGACAAGAAGAGATCGTTGAAGAGAAGGATAGATCTCAGTTGTTAGATCCAAGCACAGGATCCAACCATCGTTGGATCAAGAAGAACCCACACGTCCTTTACGGTACAAGGAGAATCGGACATAATCGTGATATGTAAAATCGTGATGTAATCTGAGCCATCAGATCAAGGTTTGATCTAGACCGTTGATTTCATTCCATGTCGGAGTTTTGGGGATCGAGAGTTGGAGATGTCAAAGTTTATTAACATCAGGAATCCCGATATCGCGATATGCGAAATCGCGATTTAATCGTAGTCGTTCAATAGAGATCAGATCTGGACCGTTGATCAAACTCCATATCGGAGTTTCACGAATCGCGACATAGAGAGGCAAAGAACCCAATGCATCAAGAATGTTGAAATCACAAAATCGTGATTCAATCGTAGCCGTTGAATCAAGATTAGATCTGGACCATGGAATCACAGAACATATGGCAAGTGATTGAAATTTCGCTGACTTGGGTTCAACGGAGCATAGTGTCGAAAATCACGAAACGAGAAATCGCAAAAGCGTTGTTTGTATAGGCGCTTGGTTATGACCATAGTCATATTGGAGAATGAGCTAGTGCAGAAAATTTCTGTATCAAAGTTTCGGGGATCGCAATATGGAAAGGCAAGAAAAAGATGCAACAAAAATGTCGATATCGCGATATGCAAAATCACGACGTAATTGCAACCGTCAGATCAAGGAGTGATATGGACTGTTGATTTGTTTTCTTTCATGGATCAGGATTTGGAAGTGACAAGAAAATTGAATATCAGGAATATCGAAATAGCGATATGCAAAATCGCGGAATGATCTGAACCGTCAGATCAAGTGTTGATCGAAGGGTTATTGTTCTCTCTCACAGTTAACTCCTCAGTTTCGAATCTGTTAGCGAAACAGACTCATGATTGCCAATTAGCTGGTGTTTCAGTTGCTTAGACAGTTGTCATATTTTTTCCTGTGTCTGTGTATAAAAGTAGATGAGATAGACTGTGTGCGGTTAGCGGTTCTGTATGAGAAAAGAATGAAATCGTAAGAAAAGGAAAAGGAGAGAATGCATAGGATGAGATTGAGCATATGTGCAGTGTGAGATGAAATGAAGAGAAAAATAACAGAACAAGTTGAAGAAGAGCAGAATGAGAGAACGCGTTGATGCAGAACATACCTGCTGAATAGATAGAGGAAGAGAAGAGCAGCAGAACAGTGTGTAGAAGACCAGATTTACAGAACAAAGAAAGATTGGTAAGAACTGATTTATCTGTAAAGTTGACTATTCATTTAGCCATTCATATTCTAGGGAGGTTGGGAAGTGCTCGAGAGGAATGTTGTCCTCAAAGGTTCAAGTGGGAGCTTGAACAAAGGAAGTTGTAGCTTCCATCTGGTTGCAGCCAGAGAAACCAGGGTGGCAGGGTGGTGCAAGGGAGAACAAGTGTTCTCTGTTATATAGGTTGGAGCCTGTGTAATTGGAAGTTGGTGCTTCCATCCAGTTGGTGCTGGAACATATAGGGAGTTGGTGCTTCCTTCTAGTGGGTGCTAGAGAAACCAGGGAGTTGGTGCTTCCTTCTAGTGGGTGCTAGAGAAACCAGGGAGTTGGTGCTTCCTTCTAGTGGGTGCTAGAGAAACCAGGGAGTTGGTGCTTCCTTCTAGTGGGTGCTAGAGAAACCAGAGAGTTGGTGCTCTCAAACAAGTTGCATCTTGTAAAACAGGGGTAGCAGCCTCACATTGAGTTGGTGCTCAATTAAATATGGTGTACAGAACTTAAAAGACTGCCTATCATTTCGAAGAAGAAGAGGTTTTCTCCCTTTATGGGTTTCCTCGTGAATTATTGTGTGTTATAAACCTATTGTACATTTCTTTGACAAACCACTTAGCTGGGTTTTTTTTACAGACTGTTCATTACATATTTGTGATTACATGCCTAGAGATAGAGGAAAAAATTGTTATAATATGTGAGCACGATGACAAAGCAAGTAGCAGTGGAACACTCTTATCCTGTCTCTGCTCATGTTCACCTTGATTGTCAAAAGTGTTTAAGACTGAGTGTTATGGATAAAACATCCATTACAGGATGAACAAATTCCATTTTGCACAGCAGTACCATATGGAGTGCCATATGGAGTTCCATTTGGAATACCATATGGGGTTCCATGAGGACGACTAGATGACGTTCCATATGAAGGATCAGATGAGGTGTGCACACAGAGTAAGTGATCATAATTGCAGGTAACAAGGAATCATTTGACTTAATCTGACTGTTCAGTTGTATGATGAGATGGATTAAATGACATTTGATAGTTAAATGATACAATCTCTAAATACATTTTTGTGATCAAATGTCCAAGTCGAATACTTGGACATTTATCTAATTCTCTCATCATTACAATTGCCTCCAAAGGACACCCTTCGAGACTCAGGGATGATTTTAGGGGCTAAATTTCGCTCATGGGCTATTTTTCCATGGTTTTTCCCCAAAAAAGATTCGCTATTCTAAAAACGATTCGCCCAAATTCTATAGGATAAAATTATTTTACCTTAAAAATAGCCAAAATTTTATACAAACTATATAAAATCCTTAAAATTTTGAATTTTTTTATAAAAATATCGCCAAAAATTTAAAGTTGGCAAATGAAGGATTAGTAAGATTCGCCAAGGTTTCTACATTTAAAAATAAATTTCCATCCTTAAAATCATCCCTACTTTGAGTTCAAAATCAGTGCATTCATAGTCACACATGGAAACTCGTGTGTGATGAATTCATCAACAAATTCAACCGTTTCCACCTTGAGCGCATTCAAAATCGAAGGGTTAGCTCCAAATTGTTATTTCACTCATGCATGAAAGTTGTGTTGTGCTCATCCTCTGCTCATTTGCACTTGTCCTCTACCCAAATTCACTCCTATGCCCAATTATTCTCCTATGCTCATCCTTCGCATTGTAACCATGCCCAAATGATATGATCCTTCCTCCTATTTCGACCTCTTGGCTATCCCCGAATTCACACAGAGTAGGGAGGTCTTCCTTTGCATAGGATGGGGACCGTTCTTGTCCTATCTGCAGGGCCACGATGATGGTGTTTCACTACAATTCACCCTAAGGTTCGATGGGAGGATGGGGTCTCTAGATTTCTTGGTCTCTAAAGGTGTCAATCGTTGGTTTAAGCACCACCAATTGCCACGACCAAGCTACAATAGAGTTTTTAAGCCTAAGCTTCAAAACATTTATGGACCTAAGGGGTACTCCAAAGAATGGATTAAATATAAGTCGGTTAACCCCCTTCTTTTCATCACTATAATTATCACTTGTGAAGGTAGATACTCTATTTTTAAAGCTTGTTATTTTCGACTGTTAGCTCATTTCCAATTTAACAAGCCTTTGAATTTTCCTTTTTACTTCTTGAAAAGTCTTGAGAAGATGTCTTCCCAAGTATGAAAGAATGTGGCCAATCCTCATAACATCCTATTCCACCACGGCCTCATCAAATTTCTTGTCATAGCCGAGTTGGAAAAATAGGGGAAGATGTGGGATGAATTCATCTATCAATTCTCAAACCCCCATCTCACAATCAAGACCAACAATAAAACACTTGATCTAGGGACTATTACTCCATCCAAACCCCTTTCTCCAAAGACTCCAAACCCTCCTACTCAAGATATCCCTCTACCGGAACAAAAGACCAAGAAACTTCTTGATACCCCTACAACTTCATTGGGCAAGAAGACTACAAAGCCTATTGAGAATTCTCCAATGCCCTCAACATCTATTGATCCTGCACCCAAGAAGTTACAAGAGGCAATTCAAAAATATTTCCTTGTAGTCTCTACAAATAGGATAGGAGCCAATCGGTTCAAAGGAGGATATTTTCAAAAAAGTACCCGAAATGCAAGTGGGAAGCCTAATGTAAAACACCCAAGCACTTAAGATCCTATCCAAGTATCTTCCAATCTTGAAATCCCCCATAAAAGACTTAGGGAAGTTTCTACAAAAGAGTTGGAGCCTGATAAAAAAGTAAAATATGAACCCATTCCCCCTCATAAACCCTCTGTTACTCCTAGCTCACAAATACCTACACCAGATCCCAAAGTCGATAGACTCTCTACATCCTTCAAGGGATATAATCCTTCCTCTGAGTTATCTGATCATACTCTAGTCATTGAAAAATTACAACAAGAAAATGTTCAACTGCCGCGATAGTTCGAAGAGAGGAAGACCATGGATAGGCATCTCCACCATGACAATGCAGTATTACAAGAAAATGTGAATTCCCTCCAACGATTGGTTGATCAAATGACCAATGACAATTGTTGCCTCTGTGCACAATTGAAACATCGCAAGAGGGCCAACACAAAGTCTTCAGGGCTAGAAGCCTCTAAATCTAATCCATCCCCTTCTTAGCAAGTCTAGTCATATTGGGTAATTCATTTTTTTTGTAGTGGGACCTGCAAATCCTTAGGCATGGGAATAATGTTGGGCTCATGTTTTGATTGTTTTGTGATGATTATTGAATCCTTTTTGTACTGGTATTATATGTGTTATTAACCATTTTGAAGAAGTTTTCAAAGGATTTTGTATCAATTTATCATGGCTTTATAACAGGTATGCACAATTGATGTTTTGCAATGGTTTTGAGTTAGATTCAGTTTGATTTGATGATTATGAGGATCTAATGCGTGATCTGTGTGTCACAGGGAGAATTCACAATGCAATTTTCCATCTGGTAGCTCATTCGACACTTCATCCAACACCCGATCTAGTACTGCATCTAGCACATGATCCAGCACTTGGAGCATAGGCGAGTTGGCGGTTGGCATATTGGCGATCTGGTTTTTGTGCCCCCTCGTGGCCTCCAACTACTAAGCTCTTGACATCTCGGATTAAGAAGTTATGTTGATCATTGAGGGGCTCATTCAGTTTCTAGAAGCCAAAGGCTGTTAGAGTGCATTTAATGGGATTTACCATTTTTATAGGAGGTCGACCCTTCCAGTTGTCAACCTCTCGAATTGTAATCATTATACATACCACCAGTAGTGGCTGTTAAATTTTTAATTAAAATAATGTACCAAGGCAAGTGTTTCTCTTCCCTAGGCGCCTAAGGGGGAGAAAGTGCCTAATGTGGGTCCTAGTCATTTAATTTGTGAGATGCAAATTAAAAGGTGACTTTATGACTAAAGTGAGGGTGAGTGAAGAGACACCAAATCTCAGCCACCCATCTAATATAATCTCAACCATTAGATTAGAAAACCCCTCTCCTTCCCTCATGAGGTTGACTAGGGCAAGAGGGCACATCCATTCTTGGGTAGTTCATTCATTTCTTGTTGAGAGAGAAAGATAGAGTTGGGAGAGATCAAGCTTGAGAAGAGAGACAACATTTGTTGAAGGAGAGCATGCATCCCAAGGTAAAGAGTGGCATGGATTTCAAGGCAGCAGACAACAAGGAAGAACAGGTCGTACCGTATGGATTTCTGAAGGCTGTACAACCATTAATGTGCACAGTTTTCGAGGGAAACAACAACAAGACTTTCTGAGGGTATTAGCATGCATCCCAAGGCTATCGTACAATGTTTTTCAAGCACAAAAAATGAGGAGGGTGCTAGGCATGATTTTTTGGGCAAGAAAATCCATACAATCCGTACGAACCTACACAGAAATCAAGAGGCCATACTGTCATAAAATCTGGGCACATTTTTCGAAGGTATTGGCACATTTTTCAAGGTATTGCTCTACTGGAAATTTTGGTACAGTTGCAGCAGAAATTTAGCATGCAAATCGAGGATAGTCCGTACAACATTTAATCTTGTAACAACTATACAGTGGTACGGATTTCTGGTTCAGAAATCGAGAAGCAAAGCTAAAGGAAGTCCAGATAAGTTTGTAAATTTTCTGAAGATGAATATGCTATAGAAAAAATTCTCAGAAGCTCAATAATAATAAAAATCCCTCTCTCACTCGTTTTCCCCTTGTGGGTTTTTCCAGGGTCGAAGTTAGACCGAAAATTCTTGTGTCTAAATTTTATGATTTTTGCATATTGCTGATATTTTATTTCTGCGTTGAAAACGATGTTCAGAATCCTCATGTTTCAATTCTGAAGTTTATTTTCTGCTAAGATTTTTATATGCTGAAACTGTGCTGAAACTAGGTTTGGGCATTTAACTTTGGCTGAAAAATCAACGAGACTGAAACTGGGTTGGATTCTGAAATTTTAACATGGTATCAGAGCTAAGTTGAAGGGAAGCAGAGATTTCAACAGACAGAAAGTTAGGACAACAATCACTTCACAGGGTAGATTTTTGAATTTGTGATTTTCAGCAGAAAAAGGGTCATGGCTATTAGCACTTCGTAAATTTCCTAGAGGTTGAAACAAAAGAAATCTACAAAGGTAACTTTATCCAACCGCTTTTAAAGCTGGGATCTAGCCCTTCCAGCTTCAGAGATGGATCTCTCTATTTGATTTAGCTTTGTTTTTAATTTAGATGTTAGGCTAGGTAAAGGAACATGTAGGTTTTGTTGTAAGGGTGTTTTTGAATGGGTTGATACAATATACACATCCATTGGGCTATGGGGTCTGTGTTTAATCGAATAGGAGATATGACCAGAAACACCAAAGAAGACTTTCACAGGGCGAGATAATATACTCACTGGATCTTTTAGTAATTTAAATGATGGGAAGAAGAAAAGATAAGAAAGATAACTTTGACTAACAAGCAGTTAAGAATTTCTTAATCAAAGATATCGGAGGATAACATTAAAATATTTAGAATCAGAAACAGGGTATCAGAGATAAATCCTGCAACACTACTTTACTCTTAAAGATTAGTTCCAGAAAACAATATTCTCACAAAGAAAGAAAAACATTTAACTTAGAAAATCAACATCACTAGTGAATACACGCAAGAATCCTGTAAAAGTGCCTCCTCTTTATTAATGGTAGATCTCTTCAAAAATAGTACAGTTTGATAGCAATAGGGTGTGTAAATCAAAAACCCCCAATACTTCAAAAGGTGAAGTATTTATAATTCAAATTACAAATGTTCCTGTCATAACTGATCAGGACGTGTTCATTCTATTTTTAGCCTAACTAATTTAACTGATCAAAACTGCTTGATGACTCGGTACAACTGCATGCAGAATTTCTGGGGTAGGCCGTTGGCGAGGTGTAACCTCTTCTGACTGGACAGGTGACTAGACCTGGGCAGCTCATCTGCTAATCGAGAAGATCGCAGAGTTCTTCCCATCGGAGATGACTAGGCACGGTGACTTTGAGCAGCCTCCGATACACCTCGTCCATTTCTGTATATTTGGCAAACGTGGGCTTTGTGAGGAATATGTATCGAATCTCGTGCTGGATGCTGATGTCAAATTGGAGGACGTCCAGGAATGCTTTTCCAGTGATACTCCCTTGTATGCCAGCAAACTTTGAACTGTCCTTAGACACTTCAGACAGTCTCTTTTTATAATCTGGGAGTGTCATCAATTTATCATTAATAACTTTCAGACCGGGGAGACCCTTCTTCTGAAGAGCTTCGATCTTGTTGAAAAACCTTTGTACTCCCTGGTCCATTGTCTGAACCTTCTCTTCGAGTTGCAACATTAATCCTCTTTTGGTCAAAACCCTCCTGACCTCAAGGATTGTCTTTGTTCTGTCTTCTATCTTCAGCTCTTCTAGCTCTTCTCTGGTATTGGAATTCAGGAACCTGCTGATCTCATTTGCTTGTGTTGGCATATCTCCTAGTTCCACTCTGATTTTCTCTACTGCCTGTTTGCTCCTCTGTAGCAACTCATTCTGTTCAAACATAATCTGGATCATTGGCCATATTTCATTTATGGACTTTATGATGTATATCCATACATTCTCTTTGACTTCAGCCAAAGTCTTCCCTACCACTGTTTGTTTTTGGAGCTGTTGTAGTTCCTTCCTTAGCTGCTCAGTTACCTGCTTCTCTTTGGACAGACTGGTTTGGAAAGAAGTTTTGATTTCTTGGAGGTTCTCCACTTCCTTTTTCAGCCTGCTGATTTCAGTCTCTTGCAGGTTCATCTTCTCCATGGATTTGGCAAGGTCTGTTGTCCCTTCTGGTAGTGACACTGGTGTTGCAGATAGAATTGTTGTTACTGTTGTTGTGCTCAATCCTACAATTGGGATGGCACTCAATGGGATGCCCTCCATCGGCTTCATATGTTCTCTCTCTTTAAGTAATCTTTCCATCTCAGCCTCCATCTCCTTAAGCTGAGCATTCTGCTCCATGAGCAGCTTTAGCATTTCGTCTTTCTCGCCTTCCTTCTCAGCTATCTCTTTTGCCTGTGAGTCTTCTGTAGGTGGGAGTTTTAGTTGTTTCCTTAAGGATGCAATGTCTGCATTCTTTTTCTTTATCATCTCTTCTGTTGCTTTGACGTTCGCAGGATCATAACCGATCTTGAGGACCAGCTCCTCCAACGTCTTGATTCTGTTGTCTTTTGTGAAAGATGATATTTTCTCCATCTTGAGTTGTGTCTGAGCATTATTCAGTGACACCTGAAATTTTGCTGCAGAAGTTGAAGCATGTGCTAATGTGTGAAAAACCATCTCCTCTGTTTGTTTGTGCAGATCCATCTGATCTGTTGGATGCACGTCCTTCGCCTAGAATTCGAAGGTGGCCCTCTTGTAGTATGAGATCACTTTGGGATCCAGTACCTGGGCTTGGAGGTAGGCCATGTGCATTCTTCCCTTTTCTGTATCAAATGCAGACAGCAACCTGTGCTACGCAGTTGACGATTGTTTCCTAAACTGGGTGTATGTACTGCTGGTGAGGGTCTGATTCTTTTTCTTGATCAATTCGTACTTCTCAAAAATGCCCAACTTGGGCCCAGTTTTGCTTGGATGAGTATCCAGGGGAGAATCTGTGGATTTCTTCGGTATTGCTGTTGTGATTGCCTTATGCTGGCTCGAACCAAAAGGTAGAGTGACCGGCTTGATCACTGGGGTATTCACTATGGTAGGCAGGACTTCTTGTTCTACTGTCGTGCCAGGCATTGAAACTGTCTTTGGCCTCTTGGTGTGCATCTGGAACTCCTCTGATGACACCTCTGTTACAGGTGGAGACGACTCTTGTCGGGGCCTCTTCTCCTTGGGGACCTATGGTGTGGTAGTGGGTGGAACACTTGTCGAAGGAACCTGCTGTTCCACTTCAAATTGCTGTTCCATTTCGACTAAGGTGTGAGGCACCCATACTGTCTGATTTGTAAATTTTTCGATCTCGGGTTTGGGCTCATGCACATACGGGATATTCTTATTTCTCACCCACATCCATGAAATGATCCCACATGGATCATAGTTCCATGTGAAACTCATAAATAATTTCATCTCCTTCAGCATTCAATCAGCTTCTTCTCCGGCACCTCAACTGTTGCAAATGAAGGAGACAATTTGCCCCTTGATGCGCAGCTGCTGCTTTTTCTTCAATGAGACGAAATGAATGTCGTCTGAATTCATAATCTATCTAATATACTCTAATGCAAATATTCTTACCAGCATGTACTTTGGCAGCTGGTAGGGTGCCAATTCGCACCCGAAAACTCTGATCTCAGTGTGGTTTTGATACAGGTACCAGTCTCCTGTCTTTGCATTGTCCGAAAGATGTAGAATTCTCTGGACCTTGTCATTTATTCATGGCTCAGGCCTGCCGCTTAGCATGCTTACCACCGGGTGATAGAAAATATCAATGAAAACCTTGAAGCTATACTCTGTAGAGTTGTGCTTCAGAAGAGAAGTCCATGCTGTGACTGGCTGTGGCCTCCCGTCTACGTCCATCTTCTGCATGGAGAAACTGAATTTGTCGGCTTGAAAGTAAACAAACATGTACGCCAGTATAGAAGAATATCTGAACATGCCCTCTGTGCCAAAGTTCACAAACTGTTCGTGAATATTGTCGGCCAGGAAGGTGTTGTAATTGAACTGCGTTGTGGGCTTTTCATCATTTGAGAAAATAGAGAGAAAACCCAAGATGGGCTCATCCACCCATTGGTCAGAATAGTAACCCAGCAGGGCACAAAGGGAGGAAATAATTTGGTTTCCTTTGGTGGAGAACATGGATGACGGGTAAGGGGGATTTGTGGAAGGGAATTGAGTAGAAGTGGGGAAGAAAAGCTTAAATATCTGAGCTCTCTGGGGAAAGGTCATTTTCTGATATAACTCAGTGAGGATTTCTAAATTGAAAGGGGACGCAGATTCAGCACGGGGAATTTTCATCATCTGGTCAATGTCTTCGGGAGTGATGAAGAAGAGGACGTCTCCAGATGAAGAGACGATGGGCCCTCTGGTCGGGGATATAATGGGCTTGGCATTTCAGTGCGAATTCAGGGAAATGGTGTATCTGGGGAAAAAGGTACAGGGGTAAATTGGACTCCCAGAGTCTGATTTCATCGCTCTGGTCCAGGAACACCTCCTCGAGCCATGACTGGAGATCTGAGAAGTCGAAATCGCATATAGTATCTGCGATCAATCTATCTTTATCGACCAAGGGGATTTTTCCCAGGTCGACAGGAGGAGGAAGAAAAGGATTCTCTTCTCCTTCCGCTTGTCTTGGCTTTGACACCATTTCAGCAATAGTACCTACAATAAACACGATATTAGTGGGGTAGATTGACTGTGGATGAAGGTGGCGGAAAAGCAATGGAGGCA
>JZKD02S1918464.1:399102-410286 GCA_000966675.3 Picea glauca
TGCAGAATGAAAAATCATTTGTCAATAAAAACTAGATACAGATAATATCCAAGTCATCAGTTGATTCCCATAATTTATGGGGTGATAACAGCGGCTCCACCTGGGGATGGTACTTACTCTGTTAAGTTCCAAGAATCCTGGTTCCTGTCATTCTGAACATATCTGCCTGGTGGTCTTCATTGGTCTTATTCTCAAAACTTGGAAAAACAATGGTCAGCATCTTAGGGCCTTCTCTTCGGGCTTCAACTGACTGACTAATGTTTCCCACTCAGAAAATGCAAGTGAAAAATGAAAATTAAACTGGTATGTACAATGGAGAGTGAGTTCTTAAAATCTTTTACTAAGGTGGGACATAATGTTTCAGCATTCTGCCATTCACAGGTGCTCCTAGCAGATCTGACCCATCGGCATTGTTTAGCAAGAAAGCATTGTTTCCTCTGAAAGCTTGGATCATGTAAGGACCTGTCCACAGGTTATCAAATTTCCCATGCTTTCCCTTGTCCTCATTCCTGGCATCCCATCTCAACACCAGATCTCCCAGCTCAAAATCATCTTCCTTGGTTCATTTGTCAAAGACCTTCTTGATGTTTTCTTGTATGATCTGTGTTTTGTTGAAAACTTCTTCTCTAGTCTGTTGCAAATGAATCATCTAGTTGATTCTTCTCTGTGAGTCATTTGGCTCAGCTTGCACCTCTTGAATTAATTTCATGACAGGGACTCCTAGAGAAGTAGGGAAATCTGCCTCTGTACCATAGACCAGCTGGTAAGGTGACATGCCAATTGACCTTTTGGTGGTCAATCTATCTGCCCATAAAGCAAATACCAACTTATCATGCCATGATTTTTTGTTTTCCTGCAATGTTTTCTTGATGATATTTACCAAAGTTTTGTTTGAAGACTTCGCCAACCCATTCCCCTGAGGGTATTAGGCCATGGAATGCCCCAAACCAATGTGATACCAGTTGCATAAATCTATGAGTTTCTTCGACCGAAAGGCAGCTGGATTGTCAGTGATAATCTTTATGGGACAACCGAAACGAGATAAAATATTGTTTTCAAGGAATTTGATAATTACTGAGTCAGTGGCTTGCCTGCTTGGTACTAGCTCGATCCACTTGGTGAAATAATCGATGGCCGTGAGAATCCACCTGTGTTGGCCTGAAGAAGGAGGGTGAATTTATCCAATGAAATCGAGGCCCCATTGCTGGAAAGGGGCCTCAACTGATATGGGTTTCAGAGGTAAAGAAAGGAGTTTCCTTTTTCCTTCAAACAGTTGACACTGGTGACATGCTGTTACTTTCTGATGTACATCTGCAAACAGGGTGGGCCAGTAAAAGCCAACTCTGAGTATTTTGTTGGTTGTAACCTTCCAGTTCAAATGGCCACCACATTCTCCTGCATGAAACTCCTGCAACACTTTATCAACTTCATCTTTCAGTAAACAGTTTAAAAGAATACCTTCAGGATCTTTCCAATATAAATTTCCTTCCAAAATACAAAATTTCAAAGCCTTCAACTTCAAAAATCTAGCTTTAGTTTTAGTTAAACCAGGGGGAGCTTGTAAATTTTGTAAAACGAATATAAGGTCTACATACCATGGAGAGTTTAGAAATACCTCTCTAACATTTGGAGTCGCCATCTCACCCTGTTCATCTGCAACATCTAGAAAATTAATGTCAAGAGCCTGGAAATTAGATTCAACCATTAATTTAGCAAGGCCTTGGCCTTTGATAAGTTTTGTGGGCTTAATTTCTATATCATATTCTAAAATTACAACAATCCATTTTCCCCTTCTTCCATCAGGGTTGTCCTATGTTAGAATATCCTTTACTACCGCGTTTGGAACATAAGCTATGGTGTGGGAATGGAGAATGTAGACCCTGAAGTCTTTTATGGCATTTACCAAAGCAAAAGATTGCTTCTCCATGATATTGTAGTTCAGGGAAGCATCTCTTAGAGCTTTGTTGAAGAAAGATATGGGTTGTCCATACCCTTCACTGTTCTTCTGCAGTAACACTACTGCTATAGTATGTTCAGAGGTGAAAGAGAAAAGATAAAAATCTTTAGTGAAATATGGACTGATCAAAACTGGGGCTTCTGTGAGTGCTCGTTTGACTTGTTCGAAGGATTGTCTGGACTCAGAATCCCATTTTATTTTTATGTAATTTTTAAGCATGTTTGTAATGTTTCGGAGGAGTTCAGCCAGATTGGGAATGAATCTTCGTAGAAAGTTAATTTGTCCGATAAAAGACTGTAGTTCCTTGAGGTTTCTTGGGTGCTCTAACTTTAGTATGGCCTCTATTCTACTGGGGTATATTCTGATTCCATCTTTAGAGATGATGTGTCCCAGCAATTTGCCTTCTTCTAACCCAAAAAGACACTTCTTAGGATTTAAAGAAATCCCAAACCTTCTACATTTCTCGAAAACTCGTCTAAGGTGTCGCAGGTGTTCATCATCAGATTTGGAAAACACAGTCACATCATCTAAATAAACAACAATAAACTTACCGATTCTTCCACGAAGGTGATATCCATGGCCCTCTGAAACGTGGCTCCTGCATTCATCAGACCGAAAGGCATCTTCGCGTACATGAAAGTGCCCCATGGTGTGGTAAAAGCGGTTTTATCTTGATCATCTGGGTGAACTAGCACCTGGTTGTAGCCTGAGAAACCATCTAACAGAGATATCCTACTGGACCCAACCACTCTTTGCAGGAGGTGGTCCATTTTCGGTAATGGGAATTATCTTTCAGGGATACTTTGTTCAGATTTCAGAAATCAATACAGAGCCTGATTTCCCCGGTTTTCTTCTGTGTAGGGACTAAATTAGAAACCCACTTAGAGAAACTTAGAGGGACTATGATCTTGGCATCATACATTTTCTTGATTTCTTTTTCTATCAGAGGAAGCAACTTGGGATTTATCCTCCTAAGTTTCTGCCTAAATGGTTTTTGTTCTTCCTTTATGGGAATCATGTGTTGTATGATGCTGGTATCATAGGCTTTCAAATATTTATAGCCCCAGGCAAAATTATATGAATATTCTTTGAATATCTCAATGTATTTAAGCTTTTGTTCTGGGGGTAATGATTTGGACAGTTTGACCATCCTAGGCTTCTCTTCAGTTCCTATATTACAGTCCTCTACCTCTTGTCCATGCGCTTCTATTTTTGGTTTCTTATCTACATCGTTACTGTCAAACAGATCTTCTAAAGGAACAAGACCTCTAGGTAAAACATTGTTTTTCAGCTATAAAACATCGGCATCCATTTCGTCATCCCCTAACTCTCCTGAATCTATTGTATCTACTCCTGAATTTACAGTATTCACACTATCTATTTCAAAATCCAAACTATTTACATTTTCGTCTTCATTTTCTAAGTCTATATTTGTACATTCAAAATTGTTCTTGCATTGCAGAAAGTCCTCTATCTGATCATCATTTTTGAACACTTGCCAGTACCTAATATTATCGGGAACCGTCGGTCTGCATTTCACCTCAATAGTGTATGGGCGCGTTTGGTGGAAAGGAATCTTATAGGAGGCTGCTGACATAGCCAATCTGTCGGCCAGAATATTCTGTCCCCTAGGCATTACCTGCAAGTCAACTTCATTAAAACACTTCAAAGCATCTAGAATAGCATTCCTATAGGCTCTAAGGCACGGGTGTTTAGCAGCGTACTCACCTTTAATTTGCTTGATTATTAATTCAGAGTCACCCCTTACCATTATCTGCTTAGCACCAACCTTTTTCAACAACTTCAGACCGAGCATTAAAGCTTCATACTCGGCAACATTGTTAGTGCACTGGAAATTTAATTTGTAGGAATGATTCTCTGAATACCTGTTTCGATGATTATGCAGCCAGACTCCAACTCTTGCTCCTTCTTTACTCACATCTCCATCAAAATCCATACTCCAAAAGTCAGCGGGGAATTCTTCAGTGATTTCATTTTTCATCTTTGCTACCTCACCGCTTTCTGGACCTTCATCTTGACTAGATATATCTTCTGTCAGCTGAGTATCTTGCTCTACTGTATCACCATCATTGTACAAGATGAACGAATCTAGATCAGAATGAGTAGATTAAAGGGGGTAATTGTGCGATTTCTCCTGGCTACTAACCATGTACTTCATCAATGTTTCTCTGTATAACCTCCTTTGTTGTCCAAACACTGGGATAGTGGCGTAAGACATATCCAGCTGTAGGGTTCCTTTCAACTTAGCTCCCCAAGACCGAGATAGCAACATTCCATACTTAGGCAGGATGTCTGCAACCACCACGTCCATTACCATGCTTTTAGAAGGGATCTGAACCAGGGTGATGCATAGGTCCTTGATCAAACCAATACATTTGACTTTGCTGGAGTTGAACGAATGTAAATCCTTGTATGGTCTGGTGACCTCCAATCCCAGTTTTTCCATTACTGCTTTAGGCATCAGATTATGTGAGGCACCTGAGTCCAACATAGCGTTATGCAATATCAAGTTGTGAATGTTTAAACTGATGTAAAAAGGAGCTGCGTCACCTGTATCATCTCGACCATCTACTTCAGGTCCGAAAAGGAGTTCGGGATGATCGTCAGTAAGGTTCATAGTGTCTGAATGAGTCACTGATCCGATAGTCAAATCCTTGGTGCCTATGTCAGGTTCAATGGCCAGTGCTTTTATTACCTCTGAACGATACCCGTCTCGGTTCATCAACTCTGTTAGTGGGATGGGAATTTTTATTTTTTCCAATTCCCCTTCAAGGCTAAAGGGTGTAAGAGCTCTGCCTTGGCTCATAGGTTCTGATTTGTCCGTCATGTTCTTTGGCTCAGAAGTACTCGGTGGGTTAACATGTGAAGCATCAGGTTGAGATGGTCTTTTCAGAATAGTGATGTTTTTCTTCAAAGGAGCATCAGCTTTACTCTTCTCAGAAATCTTCTCGGCAGTAGTCTTCTCAGAAGTCTTCTCAGGAGTCTTCTCAGTAGAAGGTTTAGGGGTGTTCTTGGTTTCGACTATCTTCTGTGTTTCGATCGTCTTCTTGGAAGAAGTCCCTTCTGTCTTCTTGCTACGCAGATTGTACTGTCGGTGTACTTCCAGAATAGCATTCTCAAAGGCTTGTTGTTCCGCATCTTCAGCTTCTTCGCTGACCTTTGTTTGATTTAGCAGAAAGAGTTCCTGCTCTTCTTGAGTAAGGAAAATGGCCTCGTTGTCATGAATGCCCATAAGGTTGATGTGAGTGTCCTCCAATTCTTCAATCACTTATCCCCCGTCATCAGCGTAGTTTTCTTGCAGGGGAGGTCTAATCTGCTGATCAGGGCCCCTCTGCTCTCTTTGATCCCGAAGATCTCTCTGTCTAATCTGAGGAGGATTTCTCCTAAAGTTGGGGTTCCGAACTTGAGGCGCAGGTGTGTTATCTCTCGGAGGGTTTCTGTCTGACACACTCACTCTTTCCAACATTAGTTCTAATGTTCTAATGTTCGATGTGGAAGGTTCTTCCTTGATCATGACTCTCCTTTCTGACCTCTGACGGGCCTTTTCGCCAACAGATTGGCCTCCACACTAATAGCACTTTTCTGCATATCCTCTAGGGTGGCAGCATTTCTTTCTCTTAGCCGATAGGACATGTCAGCATCGAATCCATCAGGGAATTTAATCAATTCCAGACCTTGGGGAGGTTTGATTTTAGTCGGGATTGCGTTGTAGAGGTTGTTGAAACGGGTGCAATAATCTTGGACCATCTCACCTTGGTTTCTCTTTATATTCTCGTATTCTGACAGTATCTAGAGAGGGTTTTTCTTTACCTCCCATCTGTCAAGAAAACTTCTTTGGAACATGACAAGGTCAGGGACTGAGGCTGCAGGTAAATCTTTGAACCATTTCTTGACGTTGCCTGTCAGACTTTGGGCAAACAATCACATTTGCACGTCTGCCTCATCAACTTCTTGCAAGTAAAATTAATCATTCATTTTGTCCACATGTTGTTGGGCGCTTAACGATCCGGTTGCATCGAACTGTGGAAGTCTTGTCTGGTAATCTTCAGGCATGGCATGTAGCGGCACAGCCAACACCAACGGAGCGTATCGAGCTGCCATGATGGGTGGAGGAGGTTGTAGATCAACCTGGGTGGTCGGCGATGTAACACCTGAAGATGAGGGCGAGGAGGGGTTGGGCGGTACTGAAGTAGTGATTTGTAGTTTGGTTGTGGGAGACAAGACTTCTGGGGTTCGGGGTTGCAACACAGTCGGGTCAAAAATGAGTTTAGACACAAAACTGTTGGACAGTGTTCTAACCAGACTTCGAGGTGGAAAGGTATCAAGATCAAGGTTTTGAGAGGTAATGGGTTTTCCTGAAAAGGAGGGTGACTTATGCAGGGAAGTATAACTCCTTGAGCCAGCAGCTGAGACCTTTTGCCTGAGTAAATGTTCGGGGTTATCTATCACTATTGCGAGTTCTGGGTCGGGATGAGATCGAGTGTGAACTTTCTTGGAAGCCAGAACTATTTTTGGTTTATATATATATATATATATATATATATTTTATTTTGTGGGTCTAAAAATAATTACAAAGTTTGATCAACCTCTAACATTACTTTATTCTTAGAATCAAACGTTCTTTTAGGGGAAAGAAAACGTGAAATTGTCAATTTTTTAGTTCTTCCCCAGTGGAGTCGCCATTATGTTAGCACTTGGTAAATTTCCTAGAGGTTGAAACAGAAGAAATCTACAAAGGTAAATTTATCCAACTGCTTTTAAAGCTGGGATCTAGCCCTTCCAGCTTCAGAGAGGGATCTCTCTATTTGATTTAGCTTTGTTTTTAATTTAGATGTTAGGCTAGGTAAAGGAACATGTAGGTTTTGTTGTAAGGGTGTTTTTGAATGGGTTGATACAATCTACACATCCATTGGGCTATGGGGTCTGTGTTTAATCGAATAGGAGATACAACCAGAAACGCCAAAGAAGACTTTCACAGGGCGAGATAATATACTCACTGGATCTTTTAGTAATTTAAATGATGGGCAGAAGAAAAGATAAGAAAGATAACTTTGACTAACAAGCAGTTAAGAATTTCTTAATCAAAGATATCGGAGGATAACATTAAAATCTTTAGAATCGGAAACAGGGTATCAGAGATAAATCCTACAACACTACTTTACTCTTAAAGATTAGTTCCAGAAAACAATATGCTCACAAAGAAAGAAAAACATTTAAATTAGAAAATCAACATCACCAGTGAATACACGCAAGAATCCTGTAAAAGTGCCTCCTCTTTATTAATGGTAGATCTCTTCAAAAATAGTACAGTTTGATAGCAATAAGGTGTGTGAATCAACAACCCCCAATACTTCGAAAGGTGAAGTATTTATAATTCAAATTACAAACGTTCCTGTCATAACTGATCAGAACGTGTTCATTCTATTTTTAGCCTAACTAATTTAACTGATCAAAACTGCTTGATGACTCGGTACAACTGCATGCGGAATTTCTGGGGTAGGCCGTTGGCGAGGTGTAACCTCTTCTGACTGGATAGGTGACTGGACCTAGGCAACTCATCTACTAATCGAGAAGATCGCAGAGTTCTTCCCATTGGAGATGACTAGGCACGGTGACTTTGAGCAGCCTCTGATACACCTCGTCCATTTCTGTATATTTGGCAAACGTGGGCTTTGTGAGGAATATGTATCGAATCTCGTGATGGATGTTGATGTCAAAGTGGAGGGCGTCCAGGAATGCTTTGCCAGTGATACTCCCTTGTATGCCAGCAAACTTTGAACTGTCCTTAGACACTTCAGACAGTCTCTTTTTATAATCTAGGAGTGTCATCAATTTATCATTAATAACTTTCAGACTGGGGAGACCCTTCTTTTGGAGAGCTTTGATCTTGTTGAAAAACCTTTGTACTCCCTGGTCCATTGTCTGAACCTTCTCTTCGAGCTGCAACATTAATCCTCTTTTGGTCAAAACCCTCTTGACCTCAAGGATTGTCTCTGTTCTCTCTTCTATCTTCAGCTCTTGTAGCTCTTCTCTGGTCTTAGAATTCAGGAACCTGATGATCTCATTTGCTTGTGTTGGCATATCTCCCAGTTCCACTCTGATTTCCTCTACTGCCTATTTTCTCCTCTATAGCAACTCATTTTGTTCAAACATAATCTGGATCATTGGCCATATTTCATTTATGGACTTTATGATGTCTGTCCATACATTCTTTTTGACTTCAGCCAAAGTCTTCCCTACCACTGTTTGTTTTTGGAGCTGGTGTAGTTCCTTCCTTAGCTGCTTAGTTACCTGCTTCTCTTTGGATAGACTGGTTTGGAAAGAAGTTTTGATTTCTTGGAGGTTCTCCACTTCCTTCTTCAGCCTGCTGATTTCAGTCTCTTGCAGGTTCATCTTCTCCATGGATTTGGCAAGGTCTGTTGTCCCTTCTAGTAGTGACAGTGGTGTTGCAGATGGAATTGTTGTTACTGTTGCTATGCTCAATCCTGCAATTGGGATGGCACTCAATGGGATGCCCTCCATCGGCTTCATCTATTCTCTCTCTTTAAGTAATCTTTCCATCTCAGCCTCCATCTCCTTGAGCTGAGCATTCTGCTCCATGAGCAGCTTTAGCATTTCGTCTTTCTCGCCTTCCTTCTCAGCTATCTCCTTTGCCTGTGAGTCTTCTGTAGGTGGGAGTTTTAGTTGTTTCCTTAAGGATGCAATGTCTGCATTCTTTTTCTTTATCATCTCTTCTTCTGCTTTGACGTTCGCAGGATCATAACCAATCTTGAAGACCAGCTCCTCCAATGTCTTGATTCTGTTGTCTTTTGCGAAAGATGATATTTTCTCCATCTTGAGTTGTGTCTGAGCATTATTCAATGACACCTGAAATTTTGCTACAAAATCTGAAGCGTGTGCTAATGTGTGAAAAACCATCTCCCTTGTTTGTTTGTGCAGATCCATCTGATCTGCTGGATGCACGTCCTTCGCCTGGAATTCGAAGGTGGCCCTCTTGTAGTCTGAGATCACTTTCGGATCCGGTACCTGGGCTTGGAGGTAGGCCATGTGAATTCTTCCCTTTTCTATATCAAATGCAGACAACAGCCTGTGCTGCGCAGTTGACGACTGTTTCCAAAACTGGGCGTATGTACTGCTGGTGAGGGTCTGATTCTTTTTCTTGATCAATTCGTACTTCTCGAAAATGCCCAACTTGGGCCCAGTTTTGCTTGGATGAGTATCCAGGGGATAATCTGTGGATTTCTTCGGTATTGCTGTTGTGATTGCCTTATGTTGGCTTGAACCAAAAGGTAGAGTGACCCGCTTGATCACTGGGGTAGTCACTGTGGTAGGTGGGACTTCTTGTTCTACTGTCGTGCCAGGCGTTGAAACTGTCTTTGGCCTCTTGGTGTGCATCTGGAACTCCTCTGATGACACCTCTGTTACAGGTGGAGACGACTCTTGTCGAGGCCTCTTCTCCTTGGGGACCTATGGTGTGGTAGTGGGTGGCACACTTGTCGAAGGCACCTGTTGTTCCACTTCAACTTGTTGTTCCATTTCGACTAAGGTGTCAGGCACCCATACTGTCTGATTTGTAAATTTTTCGATCTCGGGTTTGGGCTCATGCACATACGGGATATTCTTATTTCTCACCCACATCTCTGAAATGATCCCGCATGGATCATAGTGCCATGTGAAACTCGTAAATAATCTCATCTCCTTCAGCATTCGATCAACTTCTTCTCCGGCACCTCGACTATTGCAAATGAAGGAGCCAATTTTCCCCTTCATGCGCAGATGCTGCTTTTTCTTCAATGAGACAAAATGAATGTTGTCTGAATTCATAATCTGTCTAATATACTCTAATGCAAAGATTCTTACCGACACATACTTTGGCAGCTGGTAGGGTGCCAATTCGCACCCGAAAACTCTGATCTCAATGTGGTTTTGATACAGGTACCAGTCTCTTGTCTTTGCATTGTCCGAAAGATGTAGAATTCTCTGGACCTCGTCATTTATTTGTGGCTCAGGCCTGCCGCTCAGCATGCTTACCACCGGGTGATAGAAAAGATCAATGAAAACCTTGAAGCTATACTCTGTAGAGTTGTGCTTCAGAAGAGAAGTCCATGTTGTGACTGGCTGTGGCCTCCCGTCTGCGTCCATCTTCTGCATGGAGAAACTGAATTTGTCGGCTTCAAAGTAAACAAACATGTACGCCAGTATAGAAGAATATCTTAACATGCCCTCTGTGCCAAAGTTCACGAACTGTTCATGAATATTGTCGGCCAAGAAGGTGCTATAATTGAACTGCATTGTGGGATTTTCATCATTTGAGAAAATAGAGAGAAAACCCAAGATGGGCTCATCCACCCATTGGTCAGAATAGTAACCCAACAGGGCACAAAGGGAGGAAATAATTTGGTTTCCTTTGGTGGAGAACATGGATGACAGGTAAGGGGGATTTGTGGAAGGGAATGGAGTGGAAGTGGGGAAGAAAAGCTCGAATATCTGAGCTCTCTGGGGAAAGGTCATTTTCTGATATAACTCAGTGAGGATTTCTAAATTGAAAGGGGACGCAGATTCAGCACGGGGAATTTGCATCATCTGGTCAATGTCTTCGGGAGTGATGAAGAAGAGGACGTCTCCATATGAAGAGACAATGGCCCTCTGGTTGGGGATATAATGGGCTTGGCATTTCAGCACGAATTCAGGGAAATGGTGTATCTGGGGGAAAATGTACAGGGGTAAATTGGACTCCCAGAGTCCGATTTCATTGCTCTGGTCCAGGAACACTTCCTTGAGCCATGACTGGAGATCTAAGAAGTAGAAATCGCATATAGTATCTGTGATCAATCTATCTTTATCAACCAAGGGGATTTTGTCCAGGTCGACAGGAGGAGGAGGAAAAGGATTCTCTTCTCCTTCCGCTTGTCTTGGCTTTGACACCATTTCAGCAACAGTACCTACAATAAACACGATGTTAGTTGGGTAGACTGACTGTGGATGAAGGTGGCGGAAAAGCAATGGAGGCGTAAGAGTAAAATTTCCAGGTGTGATGGATGAATAGTGAATGAAGAGGGAAAACGGTAGTTTTATTTAAAACTGGGGTCGGTTGGACGCGGGAAAATGGTCAGCATGACAACGGGTATGTTGTCCAGTAATTAATGGACAATGGGCCACTTGGGGGTGATATGGCAGGTGACGGTGGCCAAAACATACAGATGGTT
>JZKD02S1918464.1:415623-436986 GCA_000966675.3 Picea glauca
CATGTGCTCAGGTATCTTTGTGGTATGGTAGATTATGGTTTGGACTATCATAGAGGAGATGGAGTTCGTCTGGTTGGCTATACAGACTCAGATTGGGTAGGATGTGTCAGTGACAAAAAAAACACTTCTGGGTGTTGCTTCGGATTGGGATCAGCAGTTGTGTCTTTTTTCAGCCGGAAGTAGAAGTCAATGGCTTTGAGTTTGGCAGAGGCTAAGTATATGGAAGCTAGTCAAGCTAGTTGTGAGGCCTTTTGGCTTCACAAGATGCTAGTGGGATTGTTCGGTGTGCACTTGAGGCCTACCGTGATTTACTATGATAATCAGAGTTGCATCAAACTCTCAGAGAATCCAGTTTTTCATGATTGGTTAAGCATATCAAGATTCGGTATCACTTCATCTGTGATTATGTTCAGAGAGGAGTTGTGGAGCTACAATACATATCTACAAAGAAGCAGGTTGCAGACATACTCACCAAGGCATTGGGCAGAGGCAAATTTGCATTTTTCAGGGTCAAGCTTGGAGTGGTGAGTAACACTTTCCTCAGTATGAGGGAGTGTTAAATTTTTAATTAAAATAAAGTACCAAGGCAAGTGTTTCTCTTCCCTAGGCACCTAAGGGGGAGAAAGTGCCTAATGTGGGTCCTAGTCATTTAATTTGTGAGATGCAAATTAAAATGTGACTTTATGACTAAAGTGAGGGTGAGTGAAGAGACACCAAATCTCAGCCACCCATCTAATATAATCTCAACCGTTAGATTAGAAAATCCCTCACCTTCCCTCATGAGGTCGACTAGGGCAAGAAGGGGCATCCATTCTTGGGTAGTTCATTCTTTCTTGTTGAGAGAGCAAGATAGAGCTGGGAGAGGTCGAGCTTGAGAAGAGAGACAAAATTTGTTGAAGGAGAGCATGCATCCCAAGGCAAAGAGCGGCATGGATTTCAAGGCAGCAGAAAACAAGGAAGAACAGGCCATACTGTATGGATTTCTGAAGGTCGTATAGCCATTAATGTGCACAGTTTCGAGGGAGACAACAGCGAGACTTTCTGAGGGTATTATCACACATTCCAAGGCTATCGTACAGTGTTTTTCAAGCATAGAAAATGAAGAGGGTCCTGGGCACAATTTTCTAGGCAAGAAAATCTATATAGTCCATACAAACCTGCACAGAAATCAAGAGGCCATACTGTCATAAAATCTGGGCACATTTTTCTAAGGTATTGGCACATTTTTCAAGGTATTTCTCTGTTGGAAATTTTCGTACAGTTGCAGCAGAAATTTAGCATGCAAACCAAGGACAATCCGTATAGCATTTAATGTTGCAACAGCCATACAGTGGTACAGATTTCTTGTTCAGAAATCGAGAAGCAAAGCTACAGGAAGTCTAGATAAGTTTGTAATTTTTTTGAAGATGAATATGCTATAGAAATTTTTTTCATAAGCTCAATAATAATAAAAATCCCTCTCTCACTGGTTTTCCCCTTGTGGGTTTTTCCAGGGTCAAAGTTAGACCGAAAATTCTTGTGTCTAAATTTTCTGAGTTTTGCATACTACTGATATTTTATTTTTTTGTTGAAAACGATGTTCAGAATCCTCATGTTTTAGTTCTAAAGTTTATTTCTACTAAGTTTTTTATATGCTGAAACTGTGCTGAAACTGGGTTTGGGCATTTAACTTTGGCTGAAAAATCAGCGAGACTGAAACTGGGTTGGGGTCTGAAATTTTAACAGTGGCGAGACCAAGGATAAGAATTTTAAGAAGATTTTTATGGTGTAAATGAGACATCTATGCAAACTTGTGTTTAGACTGTGTTTTTTGATTTAATGACAGAACCGTGTTGATTGAGCTTGCAATTTGTTGTTGAGGAGTAGCCACGACCTGCTGGGGGGCCCACCAGTGGTATGGGTGAATACTTAGATAGATAGATTGTGTATTTCAGTTGTGTAGCTATAATTTACTTCATTTCCTTGTTATATGTATTTTGTCATTTTAAATAGTATATGTGTTGTTCATCATTTACTTGTCTAATTCCTCTTTTGCAAGTTTCTTGTAAGAGATAGTTATCTATTATGTTGTGTATTTTATTTCTTAGTGACTGGCTTGCAAGCTACTAACCTAGTTGGCATGTTAAAATTTAAATTGATTTCTGCAAATTGAAACAGAGTAGTATTTAGAACAAATTATTAGTTTAAGGCAAAGCTTCTTTTGCAAGTTTTGATGGATCAATAATTACAAGTTTTGTTAATTGGTTTAATTCTTAGTTTAGTTATGCTTTCATGAATCTATTTTGTTTATCAAATCTTGTTTTAGTGTGCTAGAATAGAAGTAGGTTTTGGATTATGTTTTTACAAGCATTCTAGTTTGAAATTTGAGTTTTTAATAATAGGATTAGCTCAGTTTAATTTATGAAATCTCAGTTTTATATTCGTGTTGTGATTTTAATTAGAAGTTTGAATTTGAATTAAGTTTTTAATCATAAGTTCATAGCCTTGTGAATTTACTTGAGTTAGCATAAGAGTGCATTTGAATTAAGTATAAGAGTGTTTTTCTTATCATTGTTGATTGATGCACGAAATTGAGAGATCACATGGATTTTCAGGATATTTAATGTTTCCTCTATGATGGCAAAGATTTCGTTAGATTGCTTGATTCACAATTTTAATTTATCCATAGAAGTGAATATTGAATTAATTCCTCTTGAATTATCACTAATCGTGAGATGCCATCGTGATGTTATTAAGCACCGAAGACATAATCATCATCTTTGAGTTTCTTGTTGTTGCAGATTAAGAATAGTTTTTGATTAATTCCTAAATACTGTCATGATTCTTTTGATTAAGTAGGTTAAGATTTCTTCTTTGTAGATTAGAGATGATTATGAGTTTTTGTCTTAAGAATAGAGTTTACTTGCTGAATAGTTTTGATGAGTTTACTTGCTGCATAAGTTTTGATAGGTTATTTGTTTGATTTCGTATTTGATTAAAGATCAAAGTAATTTACTTGTTGTTTCTCATTATATTAAATAGGTTAACTTGTTCAAAGTAGGGTTTTGATATGCTTCTTTAGGAATAATCCATCGATCCATTATTTAAAGCTACTTAGGCTAAATAGTTCAAGATCTTTAATAAGATTTGCTAATTGATAGTCTTTGCTTAAGTACATTAACCCTTAGTTAGACCACATCCTTAGTTAGATCATACTTCCTCTAGCTTTTCTTCCTTGGCACATACAATGCTACAACTCTAAGTTTACTTACCCTGGGTTGACAATTTAATTGAGGGATTTAGTGCATATAGAATACCCATCAATCGGTTTGGTGTAATCCATATTATCAAAGGTGACATCCTTTTCATATCCAATATTTCTTTTGTGTTTGTTATTTATGATTTCCTCCCAAGGTTTGATGATCCGCTTAGAAAGAGAAAGTTGAATGTCATCTTTATTTGAATCTGGAGTTGTCTCACTGAGTTTCTCTTGCACTTGTGTTTGGTCTAAATAGGCATCACCATATTCTTCAAAATGAAGGTTGTTATGAACAAGGACTAGTTTTGAATGTTGTCGAAGATTCTTTTTCTCAAGTGCATCGTAAAGAGAATCGAGTCTGAGTTTGCAACAATGTTACTTTGTCTTGCAAATATTGCAAGCATGTTACAACAGTCTGCATAATTGTTTTTTCAATGATGATTGTATTGTCTAGAGGAGAGAGGATTATAGTTTTTAGTAGCTCTAATAGTTCCTCAACTCAATCGATTTTAAAGATAGAATTAGACCTCAAGGGATTCTTGCAACTCCACCCTTTCACAATTAGAATATACAATGCAAAATCAGCAAATGAAGGGTGTCGACTTCTACCGAAAATGCACATGTTTACAAAAAAACAGAAGTAAACTTACAATTAAACTATTTGAAAGTTACCTTGATTCTGAAGTTGTATGGATCTTCAGGATTGAATGTGTTGTTTGATGTCAAGTAGAATCGTTTGCAAGCAATGTTGATGTCAATTAGAATCGTTTGCAAGCAATGTTGATGTGAAGGTAGAATGTTCTAAAAATTTATCATTGTCTTAGTTGCCAAAAATTATCATTCCCTGAAAGAGTTGAGGTTGCTCCCAACTTCAGAAAATTGGAGGCATGGAGCGAAATATGGAGATCGGTGTGCAAGCCTCTATATGCTCTTAGATGGACTCCCTGTGGTTTAGATGCATTAGTAAAGAAGAATATCTCCATATTCTACTTTTCACCCATAGATTAAGACATTTGGTCTTGGGACACCAAGTATTTGTGGAATTGGGATATGAAAAGATTAATCCTGCTCACTTTGCTTGCTCTATCTGAAATCTATTGATTTAAAACACAAACACGAGAATCACTTCATTTGTTGTCACTTCCAAGATGGAAGTGGAATTTTCTATGAACCATCCAATGAACCTTGCCTATAGGTTGCTATCTAGACTTGGATGCAAAACTCTCCTTCATCCAATAAGAGGTATGAAAACCATTTACATAACTTTGTAACAAACTCTTTTCACAACTACCCAACAGTAAAGAAAGGCATAAATGATAATCTAAAATTAGATGGACTCCTCATAATTCAAATGCATCAAAGTAAGTATCTGATGTTATGGATCCCAAAAGACTCAAGTTCCAACCCACTTATTTTGATAATTTTTGGTATGCTTATATCTCGACATGTTTATATTATGTTTGATTTCCCCCTTTTATCTCAATGTCATTTTGAAGATCCAACCACTCCAATACATCCAACACCTCCTTCTCTTGGAAGACACATGAAAATGGACTCTTACGACCACCAAAAATCAAACCATGAGCAAACAATGGAGCAAGTCCACAATGAAATAAATTCATATACATTCATGTTTTAGGATATTGGATCTCTACAATAAGAACCAAATTGGTCATTAATCTTGATATGTGGCATCTCATTCGTTCATGCAACCATTCCCTGCATTCTTGAGGTTGTGCGCCATGGGTTTTAGTTCGTATATTTTTTTTTCGGATGGTCGATTTGGTATTTCTTGGCCAATGATCTACTCTTTCATAGTTCTCCATAATCCAAGAGGACATAGCGATGGAAAATTTCTACTCAGCAAACAAAATTGTGGCAAGTCTACATAGATTCCTATATATAGAAGTGTAAAATATCTAAGTTCAATAGGCTTCTGGGCAAAGGTTGTTACACGAGCATGTAAAAGGCCATATTCGCATATAGAGATGAGAGGTGTGAATGGAGAGGATAGACATACCAAAGAAGAAAGGGTTTCTGAGAGTAGGTGAAACCCTACACCTATGCATGATAGAGATGAGGATGCAAACAATGCAAGATGGTGTTTGTTTCGACAATGGCAAGAAATGCAAAAACCCTAGCATATAGAGGCATATATACACGTGTGATGAGGGAATAAACATACCTGCAAGAAGATAGAATGAAATGTAGACTGGAAAGATGACAGACAAAGGAACATTCATGGAGTTAATGCTCAAATGCTATGGACCACTACGATAGAAAATTTCAGGCCTACGAACTACAAGCTCTAAGGATTGATCAACTATTGGAGCCCAACTAAAAGAATTCTTTTTAAGGAGAGTAGTGAGAGGAGATGCAATTTTTTCATAATTTTAAACAAACTTGCAATAATAGCCTATTAAACCTAGGAAACCACACAATATTTTAAGATTTTTAGGGAAAGGTCAGTCCTTCATAGTTTCAATTTTCTTATGATCCACCCGTACACCATCCTTGCCAACAATATGACTAAGGTACTCAAATTAAGAAGCTTCAAAAGAACATTTAGACTGTTTGAGAAAAAGTCAATGCTTGGATAGTAGATAGAGGACTTGATCCACATGGGTGAGATGGGCTTGCCAATTTTTACTATAGATGAGAATATCATCGAAGAAAACTAAGAGAAATTGATAGAGGAAGGCATGGGAGATGTGATTCATGAGGCTTTGAAAGGCGGAGGGAGCATTACATAAGCCAAAGGGCATGACCAAGAACTCATAGTGACCCTCATGAGCTCGAAATGCAGTCTTGGAATGTCTTCTTCCTTCATATGTATTTGGTGGTAACTAGAATGGAGATCAAGTTTGGTGAAGTACTAAGCACCACTCAAGTCATCCAAAAGGTCATCAATGACATGGATGGGAAATTTTTCCTTGACTGTGATTTTGTTGAGGTGATCCGAATTATTTTCGGAACAAAATGAGAGGGGAGATATAATAAAGAAATGCACAAAGATATTGCAGATATCCAATAATATAACATAAATGTATCAGAGATGCAACCATAAACATAGATATAAAGTAATACACAATTTCTATTAATGAATGAAATGTACAGAGACTGCAAAAATACAGAGTGAAAGACTCGCTAGAATGGTGGTAGCTTATCTCTAAGAAGAGATGTGACGGCTACTCGCATTCGCAAGAAGATGATTACAATGAGGCTCTGAAGTCATTTTTACAACAAATAGGAATGCCAAAAACCCTAGACATCCAAAAACCTAAACCTAGGAGATGAAGCGCCAAAAGTCATGTGGGCCCCGTTTGGGTAAGTTAGTACATCAACTTCCCAGTGTCATAACTTTGCATATGACCTCTGTTTTAGGCGCATGATAGCCTGTTGGAAAGGTATCATCGAGGAGATTCATTTTGGGGGAAATATCAAAGGAACTTCCATATTTCTCCCCATTTTCCCAAAAATGTTGTTTAGGGCCTCAAAATGGACTCGGGAGTTAAAAACTGCTAAAATAGTAAATTACCAAAATTTCCAGAAAATTGTTTTGAGCCAATTGGAAAAGGTGGGTGGCCACCGATATCCACCTTGATAAATCCTCCATCATTAGGAAGCAATGGTATCCATTGTGTTGAGTGCACGGGGGAGAGGGAAAAGTGTTTGCTAAATCTGCATCTTGATGAGCTGCTTGCCTTGTTGGAGAAGTTGCGCTGCTTAGCTTGTTGAAGGTTGTCACGAACATTTGGCTGGAAGGGTTGGACCTTTTTAGCTAGTCTGGCTACATGATATGACTGTGTGTAGAAGGAATCTTTTCACTTTGTTGCAACCTTGTCGACCTGCTTCTATTGGATAGAAGGTGCTTGGGGTGAGGCTGTAGTGGTTGCAATGTCCTTCTGTTCCCCTTTTGAACAGATTGTGAAGAGGTTGAATTTTGTAGTATGAGATACTACCTTGCGGCACTGATTAGGTGGAACAATAGTTGGGACTACCTCTGGTATTCTGTAGAGATGACCCCCAAAGTAACAATGACACTACAGGGTCGAGACTCATAAACAACATGGCGTCTCCACATTTATGGTTGGACAAAGAGGACATCACAGACATCTAGTGGGGCAACATCACATAATACCTCATCCTTGAAGGTTTGTATGTCATATGATAATCGACATTGTTGGCTTACACTGAGATCTCATCCTTAGCGAAGCCACCTGATGTTGTATGATTGTGGGTATTGTGTTGTCAACAATCTCAACTATTTGATAACCTTTGTTGAGATGAGGTTCTTCTGTCTTCCACTATCAACAATAAAATGTAGTGGAGTCCCCTTCACCCACATCTGTGAATGAAAAAGGCTCTCCCCCCCTTCAGGATATGTTGGTTCTTCTGGTTGAATAGTTGTGGTCATGACAATAGAAGTGGGTTCTACGTCAATGATTTGTCATTTACCAGTATTTTCATAATCATATTTCGAATCAGGGTTCGGCTCCTTATTTTTTATCTTGACCACCAATAATTGTTTTGAGAGACATTCATCGGTGTTGTTCCAGGGGATTTTGTGGAAATCACACCATTTCTCAGTGTCCTTCTTAGTCTTTTGGTGACCCTTCTTCTCCTATGGCTTAGATTGGTTTTTAGGAGACTGTTTATTAGGGTCTTTTTTAGCATACTTTGGTTGTTACAGATTTACAGATCCGAAATCCCATTTGTTTTGGTGCTTAAACTTTTGCTCAATTTTAACAGCATATCGATAAGCAGCACCGACTGATGAGATGTCCAGAAAATCCATTTCAGTTTGGATGTATCTGTGTAGAGCCCCACAGTATTTTAGAACCAAATGTTGTTCAGAGTATTTGATACCTAGCTTGGTGCACAAGGTATGGAAGGTATTGGTGAACTCTAGAATTGTTTGGCCCCTCTCTTTTTGCAGTGTGGTCCATCTCATGTATTGTTCCTCATAGTTGCCAACAGGGTAATACTGTTCCTTTACCACATCCACAAAAAAATCCCAAGTGAGCTCAACCCCATATATTCCAGACTCCTCTATGGAACTTTTCTCCTAGAAAGTTTCCCACCAATGTTTTACATGGGGGAGATCTTTAAGGATGGTGAAGGTGATATTTTCCCTGTTGAAAAAATGGTGAACAGAGAAATAACCGTCTAGCATATTTAACCATTTGTCTAGGGCATACGCATCTATCTGACCTTCAAATATGGGAATATCAAAATTAAAATGTACCTTGAAAGGAGAGTTTCTTCCAAAGTGGTTGTTTGATGAAGATGTGCCTGTTGCTATCGGCAGGCGTTGAAGGATGTGGGAAAAATTCTCCATCATTTCATCCCTCTGTCGCGTGAGAGCTTGCTCAAGCAACAGATTTATAGGATCGTCTACTACGTCATTTTTCTTTTCTTCCACCATGGAGGGTTTCTTGGGTGTACGAGAGAAATTGTATTCAAGAAAGACAAGCTCGAGACCCAAATTGCTATACTCAGACCTTGTCGGGGACATGCACTGAAAAAACGATCAAGAGCAGCCTGCTTTGATACCACTGATCTAGATTATTTTCGGCACGAAATGAGAGCGGGGATATAATAAAGAAATGCACAGAGATATCACAGATATCCAATAATATAGAAAAAATGTATCAGAGATGCAACCATAAACATAGATATACATTAATACATGATTTCTATTAATGACTGAAATGTATAGAGACTGTAAAAATACAGAGTGAAAGACTCGCTAGAATGGTGGCAGCTTATCTCTGAGAAGATATGTGACGGCTACTCACATTAGCAAGAAGATGATTACAATGAGGCTTTGAAGGCCTTTTTACAATAAACAGGAATGCCAAAAACCCTATACATCCAAAAACCTAACCCTAGTAGATGAAGCACCAAAAGTCATGTGGGCCCTGTTTGGGTAAGTTAGTGCATCAACTTCCTAGGGTCGTAACTTTTGCATACGATCTTCGTTTTAGGCGCATGATAGCCCATTGGAAATGTATCATTGAGGAGATTCATTTTGGGGGAAATATCAAAGGAACTTCCATAGTTCTCCCCGTTTTCCCAAAAATGTCGTTTAGGGCCTCAAAATGGCCTCGGAAGTTAAAAACTGCTAAAAATAGTAAATTACCAAAATTACGAGAAAATTGTTTTGATCTAGTTGGAAAAGGTGGGTGGCCACCGATATCCACCTGTATCATGAGGGCATGAAAATCAGGACACATGTGCCAAGATCCTTCTTTTTGGAGTACCATGACGACCAAAAAATAATAGGCTCTGATACTTGGACGGATAACACTTGCTCCAAGCAATTCATGAACTGTTTTGTCAATTTCATTTTTCTCAGCAAAGGGATGATAGTAAGGGAGAAAACTGGGAGAGAGACTATGGGGGACTACATAAATGGAATTATCATGAATTCCTCGATAAAGAGGGAGGCCACGGGGTTGTTAAAAATATCTTAGTGTCAAGAGATGATAGATTGGAGGTCAAGATGCATAGAGGGTGTCTCAATGGATTGAATAGAATTATGTTGGGAAATAATGCTAGAATGACTTTTTTTTAGTATGTTTTCCATTCAATGGGAGTTGATGATCTCAGGTGAGCCTGATGTGATGCCTTGGAACTTATACTACTCTCCCTCTTGTTGGAATTGCAAGGTGAGGTCCTTAAAATCTATGGTAATGGGCCCAAGAGTGCATAACCATTCAACATCGAGCACTGCGTCATAACCGCCCATGTCTATAGAAAATATATGGTATTTCAGGTGGTACTGACAAATTTGTAGGCGCACATTTTAACAATGTCCCCCACATTTCATGGAACCACCATTGGAAATCATGATCTGAAAATTGTTGACTGCATGGATATAGAAATTGACTTCTTTGGAAATGGAGTGATGAACAAAATTATGGGTGTTGCCACTATCAACTAGGATGATGACTTTCCTATGTTTAATGTAGCCAATTAAGTTGATCCTTTGGGGAGAAAAGAATCCAGTGAGCGTGTTTAGTGAATTTAGTAGTTCAACTTCAGGGGCATCATAGGGTGGAGTAGGATCATTTTCTTGGGGTATCTCTGCAATAGGGGAAACATTAACATTGTCATCAAAAAAATCCCCAGAAATAGCCATAAAAAAAAAATTTATTTGCACTT
The DNA here is from genome assembly GCA_000966675.3 of Picea glauca. Taxonomy (NCBI): domain Eukaryota; kingdom Viridiplantae; phylum Streptophyta; class Pinopsida; order Pinales; family Pinaceae; genus Picea; species Picea glauca. Next base: position 426,032 of record JZKD02S1918464.1, read on the forward strand.
GTGCCCCAGAAAATGTTTATCATCACAATTATAACAAAGTCCCTTGAGTTGGCATTCAACCCTTCTTCCCTAGTTAATTTATGTATCTTGAGAGGAGGCACATGAGGGGTGGGATTGGTGGGTCTAGGGAAAGGAATAAAGGAGGGCTTTTGTTTTTGGGTGGAGACAATATTTTGTGCTTCTTTGGCGCATTTAGTAGCTTCCAAACAATTCTAGGGGCGAGCCATGATTGGGCACGAATTTCATCCTTTAAGCCACTGATAAATCATTCCCTAAAGCAGGCATCGATTATGCCCTCCGTTTTAAAATCCAAGTGCACAAAGGTGGGTGATATAGTCTTCCATTGTACCAGATGATTTCAAGTTGGTCAAATGGCCTAAATGGTGGGTGTCTATGTTAAATCATTCATAAATTTATGCAACAAATTGTGTCCAAGAAACATATCCTTGGTGTGCATTTATACGTCATTGCCACCATTTCCAGCATTTATGATCCACATAGAGAACACCTTAATGAAGTTTGGACAACTCATTAGTAATTCCATGCAAAGAAAATAATGCTCCACTTGAGTGACCCAGTCTGTGGGATCAGAGCCATCAAATTTATTGACCTCGACTCGGGGCAGACAAGGGTCACAATGAAAGGAGTTGGAATCAAAGGCCATAGTGTGGAAGGAGTCAGCACCATTTAAGTGTGATGGTTGGTTAGGGAAGGGAGGACCCCAGGATCGGTTCAACAACTGGTCGAGAGTGGCTTGTATGGTGTCAAATTTTCTCGTGAATTTTCTATCAATGGAGTCAAGTTTCCCTTAACTTCAGCCTTGAAAGTTACAAAGTTGGAATTGGTGGAATCAAGTTCAAAATTCATTCTCTAGATGGTCTCTGTGTGTTGCTTGGATTCGACTTGCAGGTTAAGGAGTTCTTGTCCGCAAGTGGTGGCCATTTAGGAATGAGGGGCTCCAGGGAGGAGTGGGTTCGTGGAAAAAAAACGATAAGTGATATCTACCATAACTATCATGGAGAAAATAGGAATATAATGGAATAGGTGGAAAATAAGGGTGTCGGAAAGGGTGGGTGGGTCCACAAAAAAAAGTCTTAGAAGTGATAGGTACGATGACGATCAAGGCAGGGAGAGGAATCCAATGGGATAGGTATGAAATAAGGGTGCTAGTGGGACCACTATACTCTTTTACTCTCTTTTTTTACTCTGGTGGATTTATACTATGGCTTGAAGGATATTGCAGTGAAAAAATGCCCAAATCGTTCACAAGAAAAATTGTGTAGAAATTTCGTAACCAAGATGCAAGAGGCAAGGTTGTGTGACAAGATATCCCTTCTATTATGTTTTTGTTGTGTTTCATTTCCAAGGGTTAGGGTTTTTAGGGTTCCTACAGATAAGGGTTTTCCTCGTGCTATATCTCTCTAATATACATGCGGGGTGGAACAGTAGTACTTGGCCCAATATCTTAGGAAACCAACTAAGGAGGCTCGATCATACCCTTAATTGTACTACCTGATTACCTAGATACTATAGAGTATCTTCCTGAGTATTTTTCTTAGTTTCACTATAGTAGTCAGGTGGTCAATCGGTTGATCTAGAGTCGGTTTCAAGAGACCTAGAGAACTCTCAATATACCTGACAGTACATGGGAGTGATGGTCATATAAAGGTTATATCTGATGCAGTACTACTTGAAGGGGTACCAACAGGGGTTACATAGATTTCAAGCAAGGTGAAACTTTTTTTTCACGTAACCCCATGAAACCGTCTATATTTCTTGTGTGCAGTCTTCCACAGTGGTAGTTTTACCTATTGAATGACATATCTATGTTCTTTAAAGAGGTTGGTGGTACACGTCTCTACCTTGGAAAAAAAAATTCCCACAGTTTCCATAGAAGAAAGTGTTCTAATACCACTTGTAAGGTACTAGATCTCTTATAATATGCAAAAACAGAAATATTTCAGCAAATACCAGCGAAACAACAAAATAATGAGAATAACGACACCAATAATAATACCTTTATTGAATGAAAACAATGTTCACTTGCCTCTTCAAGGGGGAAACCTATAGCAGAGCAACGCTCTATTACAATAATACTCAAGACAAAATTCCTCATGCCTTCTACTCTTATTTATACTAATTATATCTTATAAAGAACATTCTAGAGGAAGATCTTTCTAGAAGTGAAAGCTTCTATTAAGTCTTATTACATTAGAATTGTTGACATTATTAAATAGGCCTTATTAACTAATGTCAGCCTTTATTACATGGAAAAATATATTATTCTATCTATGTGAGCGATTAGGGAGGTTAGGTCCCTAACAAACAACAACATAAGCATTGACACCAAAAATAGAAATAGTCACATAAACCCAGTGAAAAAGTGGAAACCCACAAGTTATCATCCTCACAATGGATGTTTTGGAGAAAGGCAACATCAAGTATGATTTTCAAATAAGGAAACATTTATGTATTCTTAATATGACAGCTTTGAACATCCATATTTCACTCCAATATCATAGCTAGAAGTGGTACTTTTGATAATGCAAGATTTAGCAAGACATGATTGGTTATTTTCATTTCGATATTTTCCAAATAACTATTTTAGGTGCTAGCCAATATTTATTCACAAATATATTAGATTACATGGATGAAACTACATGCTAACATAATGTCAAAATCCATAAGAGGAAAAAACCCTAACCCTAGAAGTTGAGGTGGTGAAAATAATGCAAGCCTCGAGGAGCCTAGTTGGTACATAAACTTTTGGGGGCATAAATTTTGCATACAAACACTATTTTGGGCATTCTTTGTACATTTAGAAATATTATTTTGAGCTCTACAAATTTGGTAGGCCATGATGATTTAGGTGTCATGGCCATCAAAATCATAAAAGATGAAGGGGATGGATGAAAAATGCATTGAATGTTCAAGACTTATAAAATTAACAAGATTTAGGACCATTTATGAGATAGTCACAAACTCATACATCCATATAGATCAATTTTTTTCTGTGTAGTCCCATTGAATGGATTCTTCTATCCACCATATTTAGCAATGATTTTCTTCCCTTAACTAGAATTTACATTCACAACACTATCATGCTTCTTCCAATTTTTCTTAGCATTTGCTAACTTATCCTTTCAAAATAATTGTTCAAGAGTGCAGATGTCAAACCTTTCAAGCTCTTTCTTAATTGGTGTAATGAATCCACCAATGAATGTAATGAATAATTTGTCTTCTTCATCCATCACTCTAATACAAATGGCATAGTGGTTAAACTCTTAGATGTAGACATATACCAATTGGTTAGATTTATATCATAGATATTTCCACAGTTGTCGTTGCTCCTTCCATTAATTGATATGATAAGATTTGTCCTTGATTAATACTTTGAGCTCATCCTTGATGAGATCTTGTGTGACACCAAGACTCTTTTTGCAGTCACATTAATTCTCCCACTAAAGCAAATATTTTCAACACATATGCAACATTGCAAAGGAAACACAATGTTCATATATAGATTGTTATATTTCATAGAGGGAATCACACCACTTAAACCAATCATGAAGTGATAAGGCATTCATTTGATCTTCATAAGGTATCTTTTCCCAAAGCTCCTCCTATGATAACATGCAAGGTTGTCATAAAAATTGTCAAAGTCTACAACAAATGGGTCATATCAATTAATTGACCCTCATGGAACCTGAATAATAAATAGACCATATCAATTAATTAACCCTCATGAAACCTGAATGTTATATTAAATCAAGCAAATTTGAATAACACAGGGAAAATTATCACTTCATTTCCTTTTTTCATCTCAAAGAAAACTTGACCATACATTATGTAATGAATCAATAAGAGTCATAAGTAGTTGTTAAACTAGTGCTCTGATACAAATTGAGATGTGCGCTTTAGTGGAATGCACACATGTATATGTGTTTTATTTCTTTACAGAGTCACTGTATATCATGGAAAGATAAATTATGAAGCTACTCAGAACCCTGATTTCTATGATTGAAGATTATGGAAGTTCACTCTCTCACACACTCTGAAGGAAACATTCATTAGAATAGATTCCTTGTGGGCATGGTACTCAGAATCATTTGTTATTGCAGAGAAAGGGATATGGATGACAAAACAAGAGGCCACTTCATCCATATTTTCAAATGCCTCACAATTGTCACATTCCCCCACATCCATTTTCCCACACCTTGTTCTGATTCCATAAATGAAGCCTAGTTGACCTACATACCCAATCTGGAATGAGAGTTTTCACATTGTGCATATACATCGCCTTCTGTGATGATTACATTAAGAAGGAATTGGAAATATTTATAGAAGTGTTGGCCAGAGTTCATATCACAATCTTAGAAATTATCAGTGGCAAAGTCATCGAGGGATGTTATTACTTGTTTAACAAATATTTCTATGAGAAGTTGAAGAAAGCTTCAATCCATGTCTACCTCCATCTCAAGCATGTCTGAGATGATCCATATTGGGGTACCGAGATTCGAGATTGGGACTTCCCTGGAGTCCAATGTGTGTATTTCAGGCAAATTAATGGTTGCAGAGTCAATCTGTACTAGAACTTGCACTTATCATAGCAATACAATCCTAGGATTGAATTGGGCCATGGAGAGGAGTGGGCCTTGTACATGGTTCTGAGACTGTGGGGGGATTTGTACTAGTTCATTGATGGAGCCAAGCAATTTATATACATTTCATTATAGAGCTATGGAGGGATATAGCTTGCCAATTGATTGTTACTCAAACTCGAATGATCATTGAGGAGAAATTCCCAAGCTCTGGAGGAATGTGGCCACTAAAATTATTTGAAGCAAGTAGAATGTATCCAACTTTCTGCCACCTTCCCAACCTATATGGTATAAGTCCAATAAATTTATTTTGGGCTATAAAGAAGGAAAGAAGGGATGGATCTGCAAGTGTATCGAGAAGAGAACCTCTGAGAGAGTTGAAGGTTAACACCATAGTACTTAAATTTATACATTTACCAAGTTTTACAGGGATTGAACCATTTTGGTCAACATTCACAAGGTTCAGTATCATAGGGTTTGTGCAAGTTTCCAATAAGACCATCATGTAACTGCAAAAAAAACATAGTTAGCATTAATCTTGTCTTACACAAAATTGATACTATATATGTTTTGGTACAATAAGGAATGTATTGTAGCCAACTTTGAAAGGAATTCCCTCAATTAAGAGAACCATGGTGAACATCAAGAGAGGACTGAGAGTAAATTGAACTATATAATTGATGAGATCAATAGTTTGAAGACCAACTTAATGGACTCGTGAACCACATAATTGATGAGATCAATAGTATGAACACCAACTTCTTCCTTGCATTTTTTTAATGGACTCATTTTGTAAGCGCCCAAGAAGGTGAAGGAAAGAATAATCTGATAGAGCTGGAGGAGAGTCATTAGGAAGGGGGGAAATGATGTTTAGATTTTGTTATTTCATGTTGGCATCCACTAGTTCATGTTTTATTGTATTTTTAATGTCATGAATTATTTCAATCAGTTGTAGTAATTTTGTGTTTTATGGAATGTTTGAATATATGATTTTACCAAGAGAATTCTCTTGTGATAGACTTTGTATAGTCCTATAGTCCATCTTTTTAGCTTGTATGTAAAACATTGATTTAGTTAGGCTCAAGACTCTATCCCTATCATGAGTATTTTTGTAGCATCATATTTTTAATAGAATATTTCCGCATAACAAAAAAACACATTAATAAATTGCTTATTTGTAATTAAATAATTAAAAGCATGGGACAAAAAATTCTAAGTCTTCAAATATAATCAAATTCTAAATCTTCAACTCATAATAACAATTATGCTAGTCAATTTTACCAAGTAACTCTATAGGAAAATATGTCAAATCTAATTCCTTATAGATCTATGAAAGTTAGATGTGTAGTGTAATTCCTAACAAATTTGAGAATAAAGTAGTCGTTCCATGTACACATTGATCATGTTCCACAATTTTAGCTTCAAAGTTTTGGTGTGACAGAGTAACACATCGAATATGTTGAAAAGTATAGAAAACATAATCTTGGTCAACATATTCTTGCTCTTTATTTGAATTGATAACCTTATGAATGGCTATGGAAACAAAAACCATTGATTTTATCTTTAATCTCTTAAAGAACATACAAAGCTTTTAGTATATTTATATGGCCTGAAATACACAAGTAAAACCAAATTGTAGTGCATTTTATTGTAGACGTAATAATATTTATATGCATAAAGTTTTCCTGAGACAAGGATAGAGTATTTTATAGTTCTAGAAACATTTTGTTCTTCATAGGATATGTAACTTTGTATCTACACTCACGTGAGCCCAACAATAGACATGCATAGAGAAGGAGAGGGGAATTAGACTAATAAACAAGTTGCAACACTAAAGAGAGGGGGATAAAAATCAAACCATATGGAACTAATGACAATGGACTCAAATTACTATATGGTCTAGTGACACAATCACTACTCTCTTACAAAACTCTAGAATCTAGAAGAAATTTGGCCTTCACTAATGTCGTTGCAAGTTGTATAGGTGTGCACAACAATAAACATGCTTAGAGAATGAAAGGGGAATAAGATTAATAAACAATTTTTGACACTAAAGAGAGGGGAATAAACCTCAAACTGCATGGAACTATTGATAGTGGACTCAAATTACTATAGGGTCTAGTAACACAATCACTACTCACTTACAACACTCTAGAATGTTGAAGAACTTTGGCCTTCGCTAATGTTGTTGCGAGTTGTACTTGCATCACCCAACAAATATGTGAAATTTGATTGGGATTTTGGAATGCCAACAATGCCCAAAAAATTGTCTCTGGTGGATTGGAGTGTGCCCACAATGTACATCATAGTAGGTCATCCTTCAGGAGAATCATTTGTGCAAAGAAAACCCATACTTATGGATTGATTGAGGCAATTGAGATCCTTATCTGCTTGAGTGCTCTTACTAGTCCTTCTCAATAAACTCTTGTCGACCACTTCCTCTAGTTGATTTGGAAAATTGCTACCCACCCATTTCTGCAAGTTCATTCCTTCCACAAACATGTTGTGGGTAGGCTTCTTTCTAGTTATCATCTCCAATACATTATTCCATAGTTATAAACATCACCTTTTGTTGTGACATGTCCACCCAATCCATGTTCTGCATTCAAGCATGTTGATCATAAGGTTTCTAATTCAAAATGTTTAATAAAAATATGAAACTCATGACACCATCTAGTTCAAATAATACCTAGAGGAATGTAGCCTATGGATCCCTTAAGTGCACATGTAGAAGTGGAAGTTGAATCCTTAGAATTTGCAAAACATATGGTGGCAATCCCAAAGTCTATTAAATATCTTGTCATATCTTCACCAAGAAGCACATTGTTTGGTTTCAAATCTCAATGGATGACTTGCATGAAACAATGGTGATGGAGACACACCATGCCCTCAACAATGTCTATTTCTATATTCAACCTTTGAATCAATGTCAAACCACTTTCTACTTCACCATCAGGATATAACCACTTCTCTAAGATTCCATTTGGCATAAATGGAAATATCAAAGCTTTTATTTGGAGGTATGAATAAGAGGTTGACTCTAATCAAATTTTGGTGCCTTACTCTACCCAAAACTTTGCACTCCTTTTTAAAACTTTTGTGAGCCCCTTCATTTTACAAATTGAGAAGCTTGATAGCAATGACTATGCCATCATTCATAACCCCTTTGTACACTTTCCCAAAACTACCCACTCCTAACAAGTTGGCACCATTAAATCCATCTATTGCAGTGATGAGCTCTGCATAGGAAATTCTTTGGTGCCCCACATTCAAGGATGCCCCAACCTCTATAGGAATATTCCTCTTGATATTTAGTCTACACAAGATTCCTAGAAATTAAAATGATACAATAATGGTTGCAACTACAACAATAGATATGGAAACTTTTTTCAGATGAGAAACACGTTTATGTTTGGGAGCGGAGCACAATGACAAATTTACCCAAGGTCCACAGAGACTAGGTTTTCTCATAAATGATGTGGCACCAAGATTTTTGAAAACTCCACCTTTCAGAACTTCTCGTGACAATTTGTTGAAAGATAAATTCAATTGGCTAAGCATTTTGAGATTTGCCAATGACATGGGTATTTCACCTGACAAATTATTGGAGGAGAAATTCACATCCTGAATACTTTGAAGTTCACCAAGTGAAACTGGGATCAGACCTTCAAGTGCATTGCAAGAAAGATTTAGGTATTGCATTTCTTTGAAACTTCCAAGCCCACTTGGAATATAACCAGTTAACCGATTTGCAGAAATATCTATAGCTTGAAGAAAATTCATCTTGCTTAGTTCCAAAGGCAGGGGACCCTCTAACAAATTGTTTGAAATGTTGAAATAGAAAGCTAAATTTGAAATATCTGCAACCTCTAGAGGTATCTCACCACTGAACCTGTTATATGATAGGTCTAGCAGTAGTAAGTTCATGAATTTCCCTATATTTGTGGGTATTTTACCCGATAACTGGTTCTTATGAAGATTTAAATATCTTAGTTACTGGAGACTAGCAATAGAATCAGGGATTCTTCCATAGAGATTATTTTCATTGATTTCTAGGAGCCCTAAGCTTTTGAATTGCCCAATTATGCGGGGATGTTTCCTTGTAAATTGTTGGCTCCCATTATCAACCTTTCCAACTTTTGAATCATTTCAAATTACGATCTAAACCCAATAATGTTAAACTACTTTGGTTTCCAATCTGTGGAGGTATTTCCCCTACTAATCCATTTATTTGAAAATTTAGAAAGTTTGTTTCTTTAGAGAGATGGCCTATAGAAAAGGGAAAATGTCTCGTGAAATTATTAAAGCTGAAATCTAAGTGTTGTAGGGTAGAACAGTTAGTAAGCACGTTAAGAATGGACAAGCTTGTCGTGTTGTCGCTAACTAGTTGATTCATAGGTAAGTTGAGGATTTGGAGCTGCGTCAACTTACCCAACTCCATGGGCACTATTCCACTGAGCTTATTCCCACCTAAGTCGAGCAATTGAAGGTTTGTACAATTGAAGAGGGAAGCAGGAATGCTTCCACTCAACTGATTAAGTGTCATATAGAGTCTAGTCGACCGCATGTTCTTGTGACACAACTCCACGGGAATGTGACCAGTCAACTGGTTAGCAACGATAACCAATAGTCGAAGATTGGTGAAGTTAGAAGAGGAAGATGGAATTTATCCTGTGAGATGGTTACCTTCCAGAGCTTGATGGCTTAGCATACCCAATTCAGAAGGAATACTCTATAATGTCCAAAGATGATATGTTTCCCAAGCAAGTAGGTATTGTTCCCATCAAATTGTTAAGTCCTAAGTAAATGATTTCTAAGTTGGGGAGAACACATAGTTCTGAGGGAATGCTTCTTGAAAGATTGTTATAGCTCAAAGACAATATCGATAAACTGTGGCACACACCTAGACTGGGCGGAATGGAACCGTGTAGTTCATTCAAAGACAAGCCAAGCTTCTTTAAGAGAAACAAATTTCCCAATTGATAGGGAATGTGACCATGAAAATTGTTATTGCTGAGGTGAAGTATTCTAAGAAAGGAGAGATTTTCGAGAAGAGGTCAGATTGTAGATTGAAGAGAAGAGGAGGGATTGTAGATTTTTTAATTTACTTTTAAATTTTTGGTAGATAAAACTTATATTCAAAGTTTACAAATTTTACCAAGGATATGAATAGATACGTAAGTATAGAAATATTGTACTTTGTATTAATATCATACTTTGTACTTTATATTTATAGGCAAATAAGTGTAGAAAATGCATACTTAACCAAGCATTTATAAAGTCCAGTTAAAATATTGAAATGTTAATTTAATAAAGTTTTTGGTAAGTGAATGCATATTATCATGCAATTATCATTAACAATTAAAATATTGAATGCAGATGAATTAAGCATGCCCAACAACATTTAAACACATAAAACATGAATTAAACACATAAACTAATATTTATAACATTTAACACAACCGACTGCAAACATCGTATATTCTGATATTCCACCCAACTATAGGCTCTATTACACCAATTCTCTTTGTAACAAGCCACCCTCGAGTTAGGGCTATGAGTCCACAAGGAAAAATAGGCTCCTACAATAATTCCAACTGCCCAATTCTTTTCCTCATTAGTCTCCACAACCCAAATGACGCGATTTACTTCTTTGCACTACCAGTCCCTCAAATAATCTCCATCTCCTCCAAGGCTCCAGTGCAAACCATCCAGGAATCTCTCAATCGAGGGCTCCAAGAAATCTAGTTGCAGTAGGAGTGTTCAAAACAACATTTACACATGTTATTTTGGGTAATTTCTCAATGTAATTCCTTCATAAGCATGGGAGCTTCATTCTCAACATAATTTTTAGCTTCAACAAGCTATCTTCAATACCCACTGTGACTGTCTACTCTTTTCCAGAACTAAAATTTGGTTTTCCTAACTTCTAGCTGCTGCCAAAAACTACTCTCATCCAAACTCGAATTTTCCTTTTCCTCTTCCTCCATGCATGATTGACTCTCACACTTTCAAAAGATGATTGTAATCATCCCATGCTTCAATAACTAGTTGAGTTGATTCTCACCCAACCTCTTACATGAGTGTACTTAGCCCATTCTTCAATTATCTATATGAGATGATCTTCTACCAACCTCACACATGCATTCAATGATTGGTTTCTATTAAGTCAAATGGAAATTATATACCAATGAAAAATTACTTTAGGAAAATGACATAGGATTCTAGGTGTTGGCATTTTTAACTATCTCTTTAAAACAAGTAAATAACACTTACATTAAGGGTCAAACTAGGGGTCATATTTTATTTCAAGGTTATGTGCAAGGTCTATGCAGGCTACAATTTATTGTAAAG
>JZKD02S1918464.1:436996-453692 GCA_000966675.3 Picea glauca
TAACAATAAATATTTTCATGTTAAATAAAAATAGTTTAAATTTAAATTTACTTCATTGAATGAATTCATATGAGATTAACCAATTTTAGCTCAAATTGTGAAATCCACATATTGAATCATTTTATTAAAAAAATGTTGATTATAATTTTTGTTTCATTGTATTGGAAAATAAAAATACATTAATGAAATATAACAACTTTCTTTTTTATTATCCAACAATAACCACTTACTTTTTAACCTAGAATAATATGTCAACAATGTAGATTCTGAAACTAAGATTTATTGAATCCAAGTGTAATAATATATCAATATTTATGTAAATTTCTGAAACTAAAAGTTATTGAAATCAAAGAGTACTGCATTTTATTGTACTTGTAAATGGATATTGTACAATAAAATTATATACATACAATTTTTCATAAAATCTAAGAGACAAACTAAATGGGGCTAATGAAAACAAAATCTGAAAATTACTTCATAGCTTAGTTATCTAATCATTTTTTCTTTACAATAGACTAGAATGTTGAAGAACTTTGGCCTTCACCACTATTGTTGTGAGTAGTACTTGTGTTTCCCAACAAATGTGTTATATCTGATTGGAATTTTTGGTTGCCAACAATTCCCAAAAAAGTGTCTTTGATGCTTTGCAGTGCATGCACAATGTTGATCATAGAAGGTCGTCCTTTCGGAGATTCTTTTGTGCAAAACAAATCCAAACTTACGAGCTGCCTGAGGCAATTGAGCTCCTTAACTTCTTCAATTCTTGTACTAGTCCTCCTCAATAGACTCCTATCCACCACTTCCCCAACTTGGTTTGGAAAATTGCTATTTCTACCATGCCCTCGGCAATGTCTATTTCTCTACACCATGCCCTCAGCAATGTCTATTTCTATATTCAACCTTTGAATCGTTGTCAAACCACTTTCTACTTCACCATCAGGATATAACCACTTCTCTAAGATTCCATTTGGCATAAATGGAAATATCAAAGATTTTATTTGGAGGTATGAATAAGAGGTTGACTCTAATCAAATTTTGGTGCCTTACTCTAACCAAAACTTTGCACTCCTTTTTAAAACTTTTGTGAGCCCCTTCATTTTCCAAATTGAGAAGCTTGATAGCAACGATTGTGCCATCATTCATAACCCCTTTGTACACTTTCGCAAAACTACCCACTCCTAACAAGTTGGCATCACTAAATCCATCTATTGCAGTGATGAGCTCTGCATAGGAAATTCTTCGGTGCCCCGCATTCAAGGATTCCCCAACCTCTATAGGAATATTCCTCTTGTGATTTAGTCTACACAAGATTCATAGAAATAAAAATGATACAATAATGGCTGCAACTGCAACAATAGATATGGCAACTTTTTTCAGATGAGAAACACGTTTATGTTTGGGAGCGGAGCACAATGACAAATTTACCCAAGGTCCACAGAGACTAGGGTTTCCCATAAATGATGTGGCACCAAGATTTTTGAAAACTCCACCTTTCATAACTTCTCATGACAATTTGTTGAAAGATAAATTCAATTAGCTGAGCATCTTGAGATTTGCCAATGACATGGGTATTTCACCTGAAAAATTGTTGGAGGAGAAATCCACATCCTAAATACTTTGAAGTTCACCAAGTGAAACTGGGATCAGACCTTCAAGTGCATTGCAAGAAAGATTTAGGTATTGCATTTCTTTGAAACTTCCAAGCCCACTTGGAATATAACCAGTTAACCGATTTGCAGAAATATCTATAGCTTGAAGAAAATTCATCTTGCTTAGTTCCAAAGGCAGGGGACCCTCTAACAAATTGTTTGAAATGTTGAAATAGAAAGCTAAATTTGAAATATCTGCAACCTCTAGAGGTATCTCACCACTGAACCTGTTATATGATAGGTCTAGCAGTAGTAAGTTCATGAATTTCCCTATATTTGTGGGTATTTTACCCGATAACTGGTTCTTATGAAGATTTAAATATCTTAGTTACTGGAGACTAGCAATAGAATCAGGGATTCTTCCATAGAGATTATTTTCATTGATTTCTAGGAGCCCTAAGCTTTTGAATTGCCCAATTATGCGGGGATGTTTCCTTGTAAATTGTTGGCTCCCATTATCAACCTTTCCAACTTTTGAATCATTTCAAATTACGATCTAAACCCAATAATGTTAAACTACTTTGGTTTCCAATCTGTGGAGGTATTTCCCCTACTAATCCATTTATTTGAAAATTTAGAAAGTTTGTTTCTTTAGAGAGATGGCCTATAGAAAAGGGAAAATGTCTCGTGAAATTATTAAAGCTGAAATCTAAGTGTTGTAGGGTAGAACAGTTAGTAAGCACGTTAAGAATGGACAAGCTTGTCGTGTTGTCGCTAACTAGTTGATTCATAGGTAAGTTGAGGATTTGGAGCTGCGTCAACTTACCCAACTCCATGGGCACTATTCCACTGAGCTTATTCCCACCTAAGTCGAGCAATTGAAGGTTTGTACAATTGAAGAGGGAAGCAGGAATGCTTCCACTCAACTGATTAAGTGTCATATAGAGTCTAGTCGACCGCATGTTCTTGTGACACAACTCCACGGGAATGTGACCAGTCAACTGGTTAGCAACGATAACCAATAGTCGAAGATTGGTGAAGTTAGAAGAGGAAGATGGAATTTATCCTGTGAGATGGTTACCTTCCAGAGCTTGATGGCTTAGCATACCCAATTCAGAAGGAATACTCTATAATGTCCAAAGATGATATGTTTCCCAAGCAAGTAGGTATTGTTCCCATCAAATTGTTAAGTCCTAAGTAAATGATTTCTAAGTTGGGGAGAACACATAGTTCTGAGGGAATGCTTCTTGAAAGATTGTTATAGCTCAAAGACAATATCGATAAACTGTGGCACACACCTAGACTGGGCGGAATGGAACCGTGTAGTTCATTCAAAGACAAGCCAAGCTTCTTTAAGAGAAACAAATTTCCCAATTGATAGGGAATGTGACCATGAAAATTGTTATTGCTGAGGTGAAGTATTCTAAGAAAGGAGAGATTTTCGAGAAGAGGTCAGATTGTAGATTGAAGAGAAGAGGAGGGATTGTAGATTTTTTAATTTACTTTTAAATTTTTGGTAGATAAAACTTATATTCAAAGTTTACAAATTTTACCAAGGATATGAATAGATACGTAAGTATAGAAATATTGTACTTTGTATTAATATCATACTTTGTACTTTATATTTATAGGCAAATAAGTGTAGAAAATGCATACTTAACCAAGCATTTATAAAGTCCAGTTAAAATATTGAAATGTTAATTTAATAAAGTTTTTGGTAAGTGAATGCATATTATCATGCAATTATCATTAACAATTAAAATATTGAATGCAGATGAATTAAGCATGCCCAACAACATTTAAACACATAAAACATGAATTAAACACATAAACTTATATTTATAACATTTTACACAACCGACTGCAAACATCGTATATTCTGATATTCCACCCAACTGTAGGCTCTATTACACCAATTCTCTTTGTAACAAGCCACCCTCGAGTTAGGGCTATGAGTCCACAAGGACAAATAGGCTCCTACAATAATTCCAACTGCCCAATTCTTTTCCTCATTAGTCTCCACAACCCAGATGACGCGATTTACTTCTTTGCGCTGTCAGTCCCTCAAATAATATCCATCTCCTCCAAGGCTCCATTGTAGACCATCCAGGAATCTCTCAATCAAGGGCTCCAAGAAATTCAGCTGCAATAGGAGTGCTCAAAACAACATTTACACATGTTATTTTGGGTACTTTCTCAATGTAATTCCTTCATAAGCATGGGAGCTTCATTCTCAACATAATTTTTAGCTTCAACAAGCTATCTTCAATACCCACTGTGAATGTCTACTCTTTTCCAGAACTAAAATTTGGTTTTCCTAACTTCTAGTTGCTGCCAAAAACTACTCTCATCCAAACTCGAATTTTCCTTCTCCTCTTCCTCCATGCATGATTGACTCTCACACTTTCAAAAGATGATTGTACTCATCCCATGCTTCAATAACTAGTTGAGTTGATTCTCACCCAACCTCTTACATGAGTGTACTTAGCCCATTCTTCAATTATCTATATGAGATGATCTTCTACCAACCTCACACATGCATTCAATGATTGGTTTCTATTAAGTCAAATGGAAATTATATAGCAATGAAAAATTACTTTAGGAAAATGACATGGGATTCTAGGTGTTGGCATTTTTAACTATCTTTTTAAAACAAGTAAATAGCACTTACATTAATTGTCAAACTAGGGGTCGTATTTTATTTCAAGGTTATGTGCAAGGTCTATGCAGGCTACAATCTCTTCTAAAGTACTGGTGATTATAAATGATTGTTGAGTAAATGGATGGGAAACTCACTCTTAATCCTTTCTTAAGAAGACACACTTGCAAGTTGTTATATCTAAAGCCTTTCAAAAATCATAAGAAAAGATGGTTATACTCAATCCAAACAATTCTTGATTGAAAGAAAAATACCAATTAATTCATACAAAATGCATCTGAAAGGAAATCACTTCAATCCATAAAAACCTAGGTGGAAGGAAATCAATTACAACAACCCAACAACACCCTTAACCAATCCACAAGCTCATAATGATTTAAAGAGAATGCACCTTCTATAATTTAAGAATAAAGTCTATCTATCAGAAGGAATTCAATGAAGCACAAGCTTTAACATAAATCTTACCAAAAGTGAAAGCAATGATGCAAATCAATCAACTTTGCAAGTATCAACACATACAATTAACATTAACCAATAACAAATAACAACCCACAAAATTAACAAAGACAAGGGATAAGTAATAGTTCACAGAATGAACTAGAATCATGAATAAGTATCAACTCACATGAACTCAAAATAACTACAACACACCAAATTATGAAATGATCTATGATAATCTATTAAACAAACAAAAATAGAATTGCAACACCTGATTAGCAAAGGGGGCCCTTCCTCCACCAATCAGGGATGCTAAGATAAGTCCTGGATAAATGCTCAAATAACACAAACCAACATACCCATATATTATAAAAAAGATGATACAATGAGTTCTTCAGACTCTGTTATACACTCTTCTCTTCTCTCTTTTCCAACCCCCCAACTCAAGAGGGTTCTTTTGATTTATACATCTTCAGATAAAAATATTTATTATTAGAATATTCAATTTGATCAATACATGGTATAAGATCTATTGGACATTTGTGTTGGTATAGCCGGTGTACAAATAGAGTATTCTTGTTACAACATAAAAACCACCAGTGATTACATCAAATGGTACTTTTGTCCCTTTGATGACTCATCCTTGCCACGCTGGCATTTGTTCGCTCCTATACTTGAGCATTGGTCGAAGACCAAATGCTCAAGTATCACGAAATTGTAGGAGTGGCATCATCGTGGTTCAAGAAGAAACAATTCCTAGAGGTAACAATATATCGAAAACATATATCCTTTGAGCTTGTAAAGAAGTAACAACATCAAATTATTGAATGAACATATCCTCTCATCAGCCTGCAAGTATATGCTTCCAAACCATCTTATTAGTACACCCAAAATCAAGTATAAAACCACTCAACAACCTATATTAATACTTCAATAATCCAATTCATAAAAAGGTTGTACCTTGGGTTGAAATATAAAATCACAGGCAAGATATTGTCAAAAGACGGTAAAAAATGACTTAGAATATTGTCAAAACGGGGTGAATGGATTGAAAAAAGGGTACAAATCCAGAGCCCAACATCTCCCCCCAACTAGTCCCATTGCATGTCCTCATGCAACCAACTACTTATTTGAGATCAATATTACCCTAGGAGTAGGTTTCATGCAGTGTGCTAAGTTGGTAGGCTTCATGTGTTTCTTCTCAAGCTGCCCTAAAATATGTTGACACCATAGCTTACATACCCCATTTTTTCTCTGTGAATACCAATTCATACATGGGATGATACTCATCTATAGGTAACTAGATCATGGGGAAATAAAACTTTAGGCCAATCCACCGAGGGCCTCTCTACTCAATACATTGAATGTACCTATTCAATCGTCCCATGGATCTTCTGAATTTTAGAAAACCAAAGGGTTCCCTGGTTTTGATTTCCACTATAGATGACTCCCATCTCCTTTTGCAGTCTTCCAAGGCCTCATATGTTTCATCATTGATACAACCGACACACAAATTAATTACATGTTCTTGAAGGGTTACAACCAGCCTTAAAATATCAGGGGACCTGGAAATAAGGTTTTGAGTCTTGATGGCATCATCTGCTCGAGAAAGTTCTGCTATGATTCTCAACTCACATGTGGCCTAGTTCCTTTCCACATTTTCTTGGGCCAATTTCCACTTAAGATGATGCAGTAGGTAGGACACAAAGGCTCACAACTAGAGGTCCCGTATGTAAGGTGTAGGATTAAACCCTCTTTCATATGGCATTGTAAAATCATGAAAATAAAATTCACACAAAGAGTATTGTGTAATCTCATTGCCTTCATAAAAATCCATTTGGAATGCCTTAGCATGTGTGAACAAGTAAGGTCTATCCTCGATTATGGAAGTGAGATGAAAAAGAGTAAATTGTTACTGAAGAAACAAATCATGCAGAGGAGAAGGCATACAAAAGATCAACAAATCTTGAATAAATGAGCATATTTTATGTTTTTCTTCTTTCTAATTCTTAATATGATCCTGTGCATCCTTGAGCATCTTCTGATCCTCTTCCCATTGTTCCTTTTCTATCCTGTAAATGGTCAATTAATATACCCTTCTCCTCTTCATGTTTCAAAAAATTTGTCGATGTTCCTAGAGGGGGACCATACCCTCTTGGTAATACATTTCCAACACCTTCCATTTATTTATTTCTTCCTATAAAAACAGAGGAGAGGGGAGTTCAGAGGTAGAAATTCCAGTTTCCCTGGTTTCTACCTTTATCTATGTAGATTCTAGTCTAAACTTTATATCTTGGGGTGAATACCCTACAAGACCAAAAATGTCTTCCAAAATTGAATAGGGATCCTCCCAAACTTAATTGGGTAGCATCGGCAGGGGTGTTTTCCCCAACAGTATTGAGCAATTCCCTAATCCATTTCTTCAATCCATTGATTTTTTTCCTTAGTTTCATGTTTTTCCTTTTTAATTTCACAATTTGTTTAAGCAAAGAAGGAGGTTTCTTATTACCTTTTACAACATGCATCATGGTAGGCCCCCCTTCTTCCATCTTTACTTCGATTGGTTGTTGTGTAGGGTTCTCAGCATCGACCAACTCTTCCCTAGCTAGTTATTCAATGGTTGGTTCTTGTGTATCAACCTCTTCATTAATTATTTTATCCATGCCTAGTTCTTGTGTAACA
Source organism: Picea glauca (assembly GCA_000966675.3). NCBI lineage: Eukaryota > Viridiplantae > Streptophyta > Pinopsida > Pinales > Pinaceae > Picea > Picea glauca. Next base: position 444,365 of record JZKD02S1918464.1, read on the forward strand.
TGCTCAAATTTCACTTATTCTGTGATGGCTGGTTCTTGTGTAATAGTCTCTGCATCCATTAATTCACCCATGAATGGTTCTTTTGTGAAAAGCATGGTGCATTTGGTTCCTTCTTCTGAACCAAGTGAATCTTCAACATTTTTTGCTACTTTGACGATTGGTTCTTGTTTAATAGTCGTATGACCGATTCTGGCTAGTTCAGAAGTGGCCGCAAAGAGGTATTCTTCTTCACGATCTCTTGTGACGTCTTTCATATTACTAATTTCCCTTGAAGGCGGTTCTTGTGTAACATCTATGGGGTTGAAGATAGGCGGTTCCACTCTCTCTAGTTCAGGCCCCAACAAATCTTGTTCCACTCTCTCTAGTTCATGTTAAGATTGCCACAATAGGTGGTTCCTTCTTCTAGGTAAGAATGCCACAAATTCCACACCTTTTCTTTTCCTTCTTTTCGATGTAGTTGGTGCTGGAGGTTCTTCTTCCTCAACTACACATGGTTTCCAACTCTCCTTTGGAGGACTTTTTCTATAATTTATACATCATTATTCACCGATGGCTGTGTGGGATGGTCAAAGCTCTGTTCATCAACTTCCTCAGGGTCATCATCTTGGTCAATTTCCCCTATGACTTCTAATGCTTTGCCCATTTCCCCTATGTCCGTCTCACTTTGCTTTTCACCCTACTCCACCTCTTCCTATTGTTCCTCCTTAGACTCTTTCAGTAGTCCTAGGAATTGTCTCCATTTTCATTTGGGTGCTTCCCAATGTTAATATTATGGTAGTTGCAGGAGGTATTTACCTCCACGTATGAACCTGACGAGAATAGAAGACTCCAGAAAGCAAGAGAAAACCCTAATGAGTTGGCTAATAACCCTAGAAGTCTTGTCGGCTCAAGAAGATAATTTATATTAGGTTATTAGCCTCCAAGAGAAGAAGTCGTCCATAAATAATAATAATAATATACTGAACAGACACATATCCAGAAGGAGAAGTCGGCCCCAGCAAATCTGGAAAAACTAGTATAAATACAGGGTGCCAGTTCTCATTTGACAGTATCTCAGAATTGCAGTTCCCAGATTGGTGCACATTGCAGTTCCTAGTTTGGTGCGCACATGTGGAGGAGGGTTGTAGGTGCAGCTGTAGCAACAGCTAGTTTTCAGTATGAGTTTGGACTATCTCTTGGCTAGGGTTTGGACTATCTGATCAGCTATTGTTGGTGCGCTATCCTTGGAGGAATATGCGCTACACCTTGTTTGGCTATCTAGCCTAGGGTTTGCTTCTGGAGTAGTTCTCAATCAAGGTTAAGGTGCTCGGAGGGTGGCTTCGGCCTATGGTTGGGTGACGAGGGTATCGTCAATGGTAAAACGAGCACACCGTCTTTTGTATTCTAACAGGTTATGGGCCCACACCTCCTTCATTCAGTATAAACGTTGGAAGGAAACATAGCCACTAGGATATTGAGCTCATTGAGGAACTGCCGCTAGGGTTACTAGCATAAGCAACTCTGAAGACACTGTTGTTAGGGTTACTAGCAGGAGCAGTTGCAGAAACCCTAATCCTCTTGTTGAGGCACCTTAAGTGAAGAGATTGACCTAATCTCTAGACAAATCAGTGTGCCCTAGCCTAGCGCATATTTTGATACTCTCAGCAAGCCAAGACGTGAAGTTGGAATTTTTGGTTAAAATCTAGAGTTTGACCAAGTCAAGCAGCCATGACGAACTCTATGAAGTCTAAGAACAAGTTAGATGGAGCCTCTAACTTCAGAGCGTGGAAGACAAGGATTGACCTCATCCTTGCAAAGAATAAAGCATTGGATATCGTGAAAGGAAAGATCGTGAAGACAGAGTTTGAAGAAGAAGAAGAGAAGGAACCACAGAACGTTGCAGCTATTGAAAACTGATGTCTATAAAACCACCAACACATCGACCAAAATACCAATTGTCAAATTGGATATCTTTTTCTTTCTCAATTAAAGCCTATGGAGTGGATCCGAAAACCCTTATTGGTACTTGATGCCTAAATTAAACCACAATAAACCACCCAAGGATATATAAATAAATGATATGTAACCAAACAATATTATTTTCCGTGTTGTGTCCCGAATGAGAAAAAACAGATTTAAAAACCAAAAGTTCTTATTTAAAGTACCAAATTCAGTGAATAATCCAAAGAGGAATTGTTTTTTGTACCTGAAGTTTTATTTATTCACTCACCTATTGGGAACTCTAAACAACCATTAAAATGACTAATGTACATAATGGGTTTCTATGCTTATTATTTCAATGTTTGAGAACCATCTTTATGAATATCAAAGACTGAATTAGTGAAGCATAAACTCGATTTGTAAAATCCCCAGGTTCATCCATTTCCTCCCTATCATGTTTATCACTCTTCTTTCCAAAATTAACAATAAATATTTTCATGTTAAATAAAAATAGTTTAAATTTAAATTTACTTCATTGAATGAATTCATATGAGATTAACCAATTTTAGCTCAAATTGTGAAATCCACATATTGAGTCATTTTATTAAAAAAATGTTGATTATAATTTTTGTTTCATTGTATTGGAAAATAAAAATACATTAATGAAATATAACAAATTTCTTTTTTATTGTCCAACAATAACCACTTACTTTTTAACCTACAATAATATGTCAACAATGTAGATTCTAAAACTAAAATTTATTGAATCCAAGTGCCATAACATATCAATATTTATGTAAATTTCTGAAACTAAAAACTATTGAAACCAAAGAGTACTGCATTTACATACATTTTTTCATAAAATCTAAGACTTAAACTAAATGGGGCTAATGAAAACAGAATCTGAAAATTACTTCATAGTTTAGTTATCTAATCATTTTTTCCTTACAACAAACTAGAATGTTGAAGAACTTTGGCCTTCACCACTACTGTTATGAGGAATACTTGTGCTGCCCAACAAATGTGTTATATCTGATTGGAATTTTTGGTTGCCAACACTTCCCAAAAAAGTGTCTTTGATGCTCAATTTGTAAAATTCACAGGTTCATCCAGTTCCTCATGTTTGTCACTCTTCTTTCCAAAATCAACAATAAATATTTTCATGTTAAATAAAAATAGTTTAAATTTAAATTTACTTCATTGAATGAATTCATATGAGATTAACCACTTTTAGCTCAAATTGTAAAATCCACATATTGAGTCATTTTATTAAAAAAATGTTGATTATAATTTTTGTTTCATTGTATTGGAAAATAAAAATACATTAATGAAATATAACAACTTTCTTTTTTATTGTCCAACAATAACCACTTACTTTTTAACCTACAATAATATGTTCACAATGTAGATTCTGAAACAAAAATTTATTGAATCCAAGTGCAATAATATATCAATATTTATGTAAATTTCTAAAACTAAGAATTATTGAAATCAAAGAGTATTGCATTTACATACAATTTTTCATAAAATCTAAGACTCAAACTAAATGGGGCTAATGAAAATAGAATCTGAAAATTACTTCATAGTTTAGTTATCTAATCATTTTTTCCTTACAATAGACTAGAATGTTGAAGAACTTTGGCCTTCATCACTATTGTTGTGAGTAATACTTGTGCTCCCCAACAAATGTGTTATATCTGATTGGAATTTTTGGTTGCCAACAATTCCCAAAAATGTGTCTTTGATGCTCAATTTGTAAAATTCACAGGTTCATCCAGTTCCTCATGTTTGTCAGTCTTCTTTCCAAAATTAACAATAAATATTTTCATGTTAAATAAAAATAGTTTAAATTTAAATTTACTTCATTGAATGAATTCATATGAGATTAACCAATTTTAGCTCAAATTGTGAAATCCACATATTGAGTCATTTTATTAAAAAAATGTTGATTATAATTTTTGTTTCATTGTATTGGAAAATAAAAATACATTAATGAAATATAACAACTTTCTTTTTTATTGTCCAACAATAACCACTTACTTTTTAACCTAGAATAATATGTCAACAATGTAGATTCTGAAACTAAGATTTATTGAATCCAAGTGTAATAATATATCAATATTTATGTAAATTTCTGAAACTAAAAGTTATTGAAATCAAAGAGTACTGCATTTTATTGTACTTGTAAACGGATATTGCACAATAAAATTATATACATACAATTTTTCATAAAATCTAAGAGACAAACTAAATGGGCTAATGAAAACAGAATCTGAAAATTACTTCATAGCTTAGTTATCTAATCATTTTTCCCTTACAACAAACTAGAAAGTTGAAGAACTTTGGCCTTCACCACTATTGTTGTGAGTAGTACTTGTGTTGCCCAACAAATGTGTTATATCTGATTGGAATTTTTGGTTGCCAACAATTCCCAAAAATGTGTCTTTGATGCTTTGCAGTGCATGCACAATGTTGATCATAGAAGGTCGTCCTTCCGGAGATTCTTTTGTGCAAAACAAACCCAAACTTATGAGCTGCTTGAGGCAATTGAGCTCCTTAACTTCTTCAATGCTTGTACTAGTCCTCCTCAATAGACTCCTATCCACCACTTCCCCAACTTGGTTTGGAAAATTGCTACCCACCCATTTTTGCAAGCTCAATCCTTCCACAAACATGTTGTGGTTGGGTTTCTTTCTAGTCAACATTTCCAACAACACTATTCCATAACTATAAACATCACCTTTTGTTGTGACACGTCCACCCAATCCATATTCTGCATTTAAACATTCTCATATTAGGATTCTAATTCACAATTTTTATTAAAAAATAGAAAGCTCATGGCATTATTGAATATGTTGTCAAGCTCAAATAATACCTGGAGGAATGTATCCCACAGATCCTTTGAGTGCATGTGTGGAAGTCAGAGCTGAATCCTCGGAATTTGCAAAAAGTATACTAGCAATGCCAAAGTCTGTTAAATACGCTGTCATATCTTCACCCAGAAGCACATTGCTAGGTTTTAGATCACAATGGAGCACTTGCACAAAACAATGGTGATGTAGATATTCCATGCCTTGTGCTATATCTATTGCTATATTCAACCTTTGAAACAAATTCAAACTACTTTCTTCTTCGCCATCAGGATATAACCACTTCTCTAAGCTTCCATTTTCCATTAATGGAAATATCAAAGCTTTCCTTTGGAGGTCTGAATAAGAGGTTATGATTCTAATCAGATTTCGGTGCCTAACTTTACCCAAAACTTTGCATTCCCTGTCAAAACTCTTGTGAGCCCCCTCATTTTCCAAATTGAGAACCTTGATAGCGACAATTGTGCCATCATTCAGAACCCCTTTGTACACTTTCCCAAAATTACCAACTCCTAACAAGTTGGTGTCACTAAATTCATTTGTTGCAATGATGATCTCTCCATAGGAAATTCTTCGATGCCCCACAGTGAAGGATGTCTCGACCACTCTATGAATATGTCTCTTGCGATTTTGAATCAACAAGATTCCCAGAAACAAACACAATACAACAATCACTACAACAATGACAACAGGTACGATAACTCTTTTCATATGCCAAACACTTTTATGTTTGTGAGCATAGCATGGTGATAGACTTACCCAAGGTCCACAGAGGCCAGGATTTCCCATAAACGCCATGGAACCAAGCTTTTTGAAAACCCCTCCTTTAGGGACTGCTCCTGATAACTTGTTGAAAGAAAAATTGCAGTGGTGGAGCATTTTGAGATTTTCCAATGACAGGGGTATTCCACCTGATAAATTGTTGAAGGAGAAATCCATGTCCTCAAGACTTTGAAGTTCACCGAGTGTAACTGGAATTGGACCTTCAAGTGCATTGCCAGAAAGATTAAGATATTCTAGTTCTTTGCAGCTTTGGAGTGTACTTGGAATGTAGCCAGTTAATTGATTCGTGGAAACATCTATAGCTTGAAGCATAGTCATCTTGCTTAGTTCCAAAGGCATAGGTCCATGTAATAAATTGTTTGAAAGGTTGAAAGAAAGGGCTAAATTTTCAAGACTTGCAACCTCTGGAGGTATTTTCCCAATGAACCTATTGTATGAGAGGTCTAGTTGTAGTAAGTTCACGCATTTCCCTACATTTGCAGGTATATTACCTGATAATTGGTTATGGTCAAGATATAGATATCTTAGTTGTTGGAGGTGGGCAATAGAATTAGGGATTCTCCCATAAAGATTATTATGAGAGAGAGATAACCACCCTAAGCTTTTAAGTTGCCCGATATCTGAAGAAATGTTTCCTTGTAAATAGTTGGATCCCATCTCTAACACTTGCAAGTTTTGAAGCATATTAAGTGAAGAAGGGATAGCCCCCGTAAAATTATTGGTGTCTAAAATAAGCTCTATTAAACTAGTTAAGTTTCCAATCTGTGGAGGTATTTCTCCTGTGAATTCATTGGATTCCAAGTTAATGTAGTATATTTTTGTAGAGAGATGACCTATAGAAAAGGGCAAACGTCCCTTAAAATTATTACCAAATAAATAAACCTTTTGTAAGGTGGAACAGTTAGGAAGAGCAGTAAGAATGGGCAAGCGTGTGTTACTGCCGCTAACCAATTGATTATCGCCTAAGTTAAGGTATTTGAGCTGCGTCAACTTACCTAACCCCATGGGCACCACTCCGCTTAGCTGGTTATACCCTAAGTCGAACCAGCGAAGGTTCGTACAATTGAAGAGGGAAGCGGGAATGCTGCCACTCAATTGATTACTACCCAGATAGAGTCCAGTCAACCCCATGTTCTTGCCACACAACTCCACGGGAATGTGACCAGTCAACTGGTTACCAGCGAGAGACAATTCTCCTGTGAGATTGGTGAAGTTAGAAAAGGAAGATGGAATTTCTCCTGTGAGATGGTTAGCTTCCAGAGATATAGATCTTAACTGGCTTAGCATACCCAATTCGGAAGGAATACTCCCGTGAAAGCTGTTATAAGACAACTCTAGTATGTCCAAAGATGATATGTTTCCCAAGCAGGCAGGTATTGTTCCCGTCAAATTGTTAACTCCTAAGTAAATGATTTCTAAGGGGAGAAGACATAGTTCTGAGGGAATACTTCCTGACAGATTGTTATAGCTCAAAGCCAATATCCATAAACTGTGGCACGCACCTAGACTGGGCGGAATGGAACCTTGTAGTTCATTCAAAGACATGACAAGCTTCCTTAAGCGAAAAAGTTTTCCCAATTGATGGGGAATGTGACCATGAAAACTGTTATTGCCAAGTTGAAGTATTCTAAGAAGAGGAGAGATTGCCGAGAAGAGGAGAGATTGTACCTTGCAATCCCATTCTTGGAACAATGAGTGAAACCACTCTCTGTCTGCGACGACTGCATATGATACCTGTCCACTCGCAGAACGAAACATTCGGATTCCACGCAGCTAATGAGTGAGATGGATCATAGGTGATTGCAGAGAGAAATCCAAGCAGAGCCTCTTGATCAGAAGCATTGTCGAGACGAGGATGCCGACGGTGGAAAAGTTGAAAGGAGTGAGAAAGAAAATGAAAAAAGAAAAGAGGAAAACTATTCTCCTCAGAGACCATAAAAGAGAAGGAACATTACAGATCTCCATCTTCTCGACCTCTTAACAGAATGGGAATGGGAATGGTTGGAGTTTCTTCGTTTATTTATATAAATTCATCTTTGAGTTCCGAATTTATTACTGGCGGATGATGATGTGAAATTCAAACGTAACACACACGGAAGAAATCTTGTCAAATCCTCCGGTCGGCTAGTCCCGTGAGACAGCACGGTTGGTAAAGACCTTTCTTCATGTTGGGAGGAGGTCTTGAGTTCAATTTCGGCTGGGTCTCCGGGACGAAATGTAATGGCTGCTAGTGCCAGTCTGGACAGTGATGTAAATGATTTATATCTCTAATATTAATCGAGTTAATTTCTCGTGAAAAAAAAAAAAAAAATCCTCCGGTCGGCTAATTTTCCAAATCAAAACAGAACACCGTAATCAAAGGATCGCTATCCTTTAATAAAATTAATGATAAAGCATCGTCTGGCTTAATGAGAAAGTCAAGAATCATAAGAAAACTTTAAAACGTTGAATGCCCCACCTCCAGAAAACTTTAAAACGTTGAATACCCCACCTCCAGAACAGTGTCTAATATTTTTAAACAATGAAAGGTCTAATATTTCGGTGAGTTAATTAATATTTCCAGAACACTTTGGAAGGCCAAATATTTCGGTCCATCAATGAAGTCAATAGTCATCACACATCTTTAAACGTACCTCCAAACTTTACACTTTAAACAGCACATATTTAAATCGCATCTGAAATTCCGAATAAGGATGAAATCTTGTACGATCCTCTAATTTTCCAAATCGAAACAAAACACCGTAATAAAAAAGATTCCCATACTTTAATTTTCCAAATCGAAAGAAGACACCGTGATCAAAAAGATTCCCATACTTTATATAAATTCCGAATTTCTTCGTTTATTTATATAAATTCCGAATTTCTTCCGCATATGTTAGTTTGTATTTCTCATCCTTATCGGCTTTTTAAATTTACTTTTAAATTTTGGTAGATAAAATTTATGTTAAAATTTAATTTACTTTATATTTATAGGCAAATAAATGTAAAAAATGCATACTTAACCAAGCATTTATAAAGTCTAGTTAAAATATTGAAATGTTAATTTAATAAAAATTTTGGTAAGTGATTGCATATTATCATGCAATTATCATTAACCATTAAAATCGTGAATGCAGATGAATTAAGCATGTCTAACAACATTTAAACACACAAAATATGAATTAAACATATAAACTTATATTTATAACATTTTACGCAACCGACTATAGACATCGGATATTCCATCCAATTGTAGGTTATGTTACAACAATTCTCTTTGTAACAAGCCACTCTCGAGTTAGGGCTATGAGTCCACAAGGACAATAGGCTCCTACAACAATTCCAACTGCCCAACTCTTTTCCTCATTAGTCTCCACAACCCAAGTGATGAGATTTCCTTCTTTGCACTGTAGTCCCTCAAATAATTTCCATCTCCTCCAAGGCAGACCATCCAGGAACCTCTCAATCGAGGGCTTCCTTCACAAGCATGGGAGCTTCATTCTCAACATAATTTTTAGCTTCAACAAGCTATCTTCAATACCCATTGTGACTCCCTACTCTTTTCCAGCACTAAACTTTGGTTTTCCTAACTTCTAGTTGCTGCCAAAAACTACTCCCATCTAAACTCGAATTTTCCTTTTCCTCTTCCTCCTTTCATCATTGACTCTCACACTTTCCAAAGATGATTGTACTCATCCCATGCTTCAATAACTAGTTGAGTTGATTCTCACCCAACCTCTTACATGAGTGTACTTAGCCCATTCTTCAATTATCTA
>JZKD02S1918464.1:464312-495886 GCA_000966675.3 Picea glauca
AGTTGATGGTGTGGAGGACTATCCTTCCTCATTGAGAATTTCTACACATAGGCTAGAGGAAACCTGCTTGATGAAAGAGTCATTCGAGGTGGGATGATGATATAACCATAGACGATGTCCATTGACAAGCAAAGGGGTGCGTTCTCCATCTATGGTTATTAATTTAACGGTTTTGTTGTCAAAGATTGTATCTACCTCATAAGGACCCAACCATCTAGTGTGAAGTTTTCCCTTAAAATGTTTAAACCTGGAGTCATACAAAAGTGCCCAATCCCCTAGATAAAACAACTTATTTTTTATGATCTTTGCATGCCACTTTGCACATTATTTCTAGAGAATATCAGTATGTTGAAGTGCAACTAGGAGGGTTTCATCGCGCTCATTAATTTGTTCTAATTTATGCTTTTGTGCTGCTATCAAATCCAAACTAACCTATACAACATTTCTAAGTGTGCTAATATCAAATTCAATTGGAAATATTATAAACTTACCATATACCAACTTGAATGGGGAAAATCCCGTTGTATTTTTCCATGTCATTCTATAATCCCATAGAGCTTCTAGAAATTGATCAACCCAATTTTTGAAATGGTTGGCCACTGTCTCTCTTAGAATACTTTCCAATACTTTATTGGTGCTCTCGACCTTCCCATTTGCTTATGAGTGGTAAGGAGAAGTGAATCGATGGAGAATCTCGTATTTCTTAAAAAGTGCCTCAATCTGATTCCTTGTGAATTGTGCTTCTCCGTTGGTAATTATATCCCTTGGCACCCCATATCTAACAAACAATTCTTCAAACATAAAATCCATAATAACTTTCTCCGTGCCTTTTGAGAGAGCCCTTACCTCTACCCATTTTGTTACATAGTCTGCGCATACTAGGATATAAGATTTCTGATGTGATGAGGGATTGATTGGACCCACAAAATCAAAATCCCACTTCTTGAAGGGTTCTATTACCAATTTTGTTTGTAGCAGCATATCACTGGGCTGAATGGGTTGGCACATCCACTGGAATCTATCACATCCTTTGACATATTTCTTTACACCTTGAAATATAGTGGGCCAATAATAACGCATGCACAATACTTTATGACCCGTTCTTTTGTCTGCAAATTTCCCTCCACAGGGGATGTCATGGAAGGAATTAAGAATGTCTTGAATCTCACCATCTCTAACACATATTCGAATTATCTGATCTTTTCCTCTATAGAAGACGTATCCATCTATCCACAAAAATTTAGCACAATGTTTAATGATATTTATTCTTTCCCTTAGGGAGACGTGGTGCGACAACTTTCTTGCAACAAGATAATTGACAATATCTGCATACCATGGTGTATGGGTAGACACTAAGAACAAATTTTCGTCCAGAAAGCTATCTTCTATAGGAGAGTTGACAATATTTTCAATAAGTCTAGATAAAAAATCTACTACCACATTGTCTTTCCCAAGTTTATCAACAATGGTAATTGTTGTGTCCGTTTTGTCACTTAGGTGAGCAAAACAAGGGCACTTACAAGTCTAGTTGGTCCTTCTAGAAAAGACAGAGGTTAGTGTATTAATTAAACAATCCAAGCACATGAAATAAACAAACAACTAAACTAGAAACAACTATGGAAATAAAACTAAAATGAATAAGAAACTTTGAACCAAAATCAATCATCCAAATGACCAATGATTATACCACCAATGGATAACTATATTAGTTGGAAAACACCGAAGAGAAAGGAGGACTTATGAATCCCCTCTTCCTCCTTGGGAGGTCTCTTGAGTCCACTATTTGAGATCTCTTATTACAATGATAAACTAGAAAGAAAATGGTGAATAAATGCAAGCCTATTCCCTCAAGAGGTGAGGTGAATAGCTTATTGAGATGTTGCTAGAGTGCTCCAAGAAGAAAAGAGGTTTCTTGAGGGAGGATAGAGGCAACATAACAATACTATGAGATTCTTAAGTTCTTAGCGCACCCATGGCCTCCATTTATAGCATGAATTTGAGGAAATATCCAACAGGTTCTTAGTGTGGACAAGGTGCCTTTTAGGGCACCCTTAGGTCTTTGACCAGCCCTCATTCGGATTCAACTCAGATTTGAGGGTCAAATCAAGTTGGGAGTTGGTCCAGAAGTGGGTGAGGGGACGAAAAGAACCATTAATGCGTTGTTCACAGGAGTTCATGAATTTTCTCATTCACATTCGTGCATATGTCGCATTGTGCGCTCTATGGGCTTCTTTGGCCTGCGCATTGTGCGTGCGCTTCCTTTAGTGTTTTAGTGCATGTCAAGTTTTGACCAGTTGTATAGTTTTTTCCCCTTGTAAATGCATTTTTGGTGTTGCATGTGAACTAATATGTGTTTGGAGATGTTGCATTCCTGTAACCATTTGCATGCAATGTTGTGGACAAAATTTTAGTGATAACAGATGCCCCCTGATGTGTGAGGTTAGGAGCATATGTATAGCCGAAATACATCAATGTTTCTTCTACTGAGACTACCATTGTAAGGAAGAGTGTTTATAGGAACTGCAAGAGTGATCCATCAGAGGGAGAGGGGAAACTGTGGGAACCAAATCTTTCTCTAGGTAGGGAAATAAAATTTGTATACAAATGAGGCGGGCATGCCCCATGATCGTGTCATGTAACTCAAAAATGTAAGACAATAACTGAAGTTTTATGCTGATGTAGATAATTGCAGTGCCCACCGGGGCGGTTTGATAACGATAGATGAAAATTCTGATGGTGAACATACTTTTAAAAGAGGCAAGGACGTCTGTAAGAAGTGTCGATGACTCGTAGGCATTAATGGCCTAACAAATTCATAGGTCTTTGTCTAGTATAAAACAACTGCAATAGTCACATAGTAAGACCCACCATAACATGAGATTTTGTTGAAGTCGAATGTTGTGGGGGTCAATGACATCAGAGAGAAATGATGGTTCTCTTTGTGTCGTCTAAGACTCCTCATTGTAAAGGTAATGAGAGTCAATATATTGTTGCCCTTCTAGAAACTATGTTGATGTCGACAGAAAGGGAGATGTGACTCCAAGAAGTAAAGGGCTTCATGAAATCCATGAGACAAGATGAGGAACTGAGAGGGAACATGAACAAAGTCAAGATGCAGTGAGACTCAAGACTACCCTTGGTTGGGGGTATGGTGGAAGGATGATTGGCAACAACCGTGAAATTGTATCTAGCATCAAGGGGATGACCAGACATAGGGTTAAATTGTGCCAGAGGTGTGACAAAGTAGACAAACTCAAAGATCAAGGGTACATGGACTGTGGGATACTCGAGGTTTATGGACGGTGTCAACATGAGTTTTTACTTGAAAAGAACAATTCATGATGTTGTTAATTGACAAGTTTCAACTTTCTACAGAAGTTACAACATTGTTCCTAAAATACAAAAAGGTCATATTGTCCCTACACTGAAAATTTAACATGAATATATTATTTGGAATAATAAAAATGATTGATATATATATATATATATATATATATATATATATATATATATATATATATATATATATATATATATATATATATATATATATATGCCAGTCACCAACGAGCTAGTTTTCAACCAACACCTATCTAAATTCTCCCTTAAGGGGGTTTTCACAATTATATATATATATATATATATATATATATATATATATATGAGTTTATGGTGTGGAGGAGTATCCTTTCTCATTGAGCATTTCTACACATAGGCTAGAGGAAACCTGCTTGATGAAGGAGTCCTTTGAGGTGGGATGATGATATAACCATAGACGATGTCCATTGACAAGCAAAGGGGTGCGTTCTCCATCTATGGTTATTACTTTAACGGTTTTGTTGTCAAAGATTGTATCTACCTCATAAGGACCCAACCATCTAGTGCGAAGTTTTCCCTTAAAATATTTAAACCTCGAGTCATACAGAAGTGCCCAATCCCCTAGCTAAAACAACTTATTTTTTATGAGCTTTTCATGCCACTTTGCACATTATTGCTAGAGAATATCAGTATGTTGAAGTGCAACTAGGAGGATTTCATCAAGCTCATTAAGTTGTTCTAATTTATGCTTTTGTGCTGCTATCAAATCCAAACTAACCTATACAACAGTTCTAAGTGTTCTAATATCAAAGTCAATTGGAAATATTAGAAACTTACCATTTACCAACTCGAATGGAGAGAAGCCCATTGTATTTTTCCAAGTCATTCTATAAGCCCATAGAGCTTCTGGAAATCGATCAACCCAATCTTTGAAATGGTTGGCCATTTTCTTTGTGAGAATACTTTCCAATACTTTATTGGTGCTCTCGACCTTCCCATTTTCTTATGAGTGGTAAGGATAAGTGACTCGATGGTGAATCTCGTATTTCTTGAAAAGTTCCTCAATTTGATTCCCTGTGAATTGTGCTCCTCCGTTGGTAAATATCTCCCTTGGCACCCCATATCTAAAAAACACTTCTTCAAACATGAAATCCATAATAACTTTCTTCATGCCTTTTGAGAGAGCCCTTAACTCTACCCACTTTGTTAATAGTCTGTGCATACCAGGATATAAAATTTCTGATGTGATGAGGGATTGATTGGACCCACGAAATCAAAAGCCCACTTCTCGAAGGGTTCTATTACCATTTTTGTTTGTAGCAACATATCATTGAGCTAAATGGGTTGGCCCATCCACTGGAAGCTATCACATCCTTTGACATATTTATTTTCACCTTGAAATATAGTGGGCTAATAATAATGCATGCACAATACTTTATGACCAGTTATTTTGTCTGCAAAGTTCCCTCCACAGGGGATGTCATGGAAGGACTTAAGAATGTCTTGAATCTCACCATATCTTACACATCTTTGAATTATCTGATCTTTTCCTCTGTAGAAGAGGTATCCATCTGTCCACAAAAATCTAGAACTCTATTTAATGATATTTCTTCTTTCCCTTAGGGAGACGTGGTGCGACAACTTCCTTGCAACAAGATAATTGACAATATCTGCATACCATGGTGTATGGGAAAACACTGAGAACAAATTTGTGTCCAGAAATCTATCTTCTATAGGAGAGTTGACAATATTTTCAATAAGTCTAGATAACAAATCTACTACCACATTGTCTTTCCCAAGTTTATCAACAATGGTAATTGTTGTGTCCATTTCATCACTTGGGTGAGAAAAACAAGGGCACTTGCAAGTCTTGTTGGGCCTGCTAGACAATAAAGAGGTTAGTGTATGAATTAAACAATCCAAGCACATGAAATAAACAAACAACTAAACTAGAAACAACTATGGAAATAAAACCAAAATGCATAAGAAACTTTGAACCAAAATCAATCAACCAAATGACCAATGATTATGCCACCAATGGATAACTATATTAGTGGGAAACACTGTAGAGAAAGATGGACTTATGGATACGCTCTTCCTCCTTGGGAGGGCTCTTGAGTCCCCTATTTGAGATCTCTTCTTACAATGATAAACTAGAAATCAAATGGTGAAGAAATCCAAGCCTATTCCCTCAAGAGGTGAGGTGAATAGCTTATTGATATGTTGCTACAATGCTCTAATAAGAAAAAAGGTTTCTTGAGGGAGCATAGAGGAAACATAACAATACTATGAGATTCTTGAGTTCTTAGTGCACCCATGGCCTCCATTTATAGCATGACTTTGAGGCAATATCCAATTGGTTCTTAGTGTGGACAAGGGGCCCTTTAGGGCACCCTTAGGTCTTTGACCAACCCCCCATTTGGATTCATCTCATATTTGAGGGTCAAAACAAGTTGGGAGATGGTCCAGAAGTGGGTGAGGGGCCGACAAGAACCATAAATGCGCCATTCACATGATTTCATGGCTTTTATCGTACATAGTCACGCATATGGCACATTGTGAACTCGACGGGCTTCTTTGGCCTATGCAATGTGCACGCGCTTCCTTTAGTGTTTCAGTGCATGTCAATTTTTGACTAGTTGTATAGTTTTTTCCCCTTGGAAATTATTTTTTGGTGTTGTAGGTGAACTAATATGTGTTTGGAGATGTTGTATTCCTGTAACCATTTGCATGCAATGTTGCGGATGAAATTTCAGTGATAACAGATGCCCCTTGATGTGTGAGGTTAGGATAATACGTATAGCCAAAATACATCAATGTTTATTCTACTGAGAGTACCATTGTAAGGAAGAGTGTTGATAGGAACTGCAAGAGCGATCCATCAGAGGGAGAGGGGAAACTGTGGGACCCAAACATTTCTCTAGGTAGGGAAATAAAATTTGTATACAAATGAGGCAGGCATGCCCCATGCTCATGTCATGTAACTCAAAAATGTAAGACAATAATTGAAGTTTTACGCCGATGTAGATAACTGCAACGCCCTCTGGGGCGGTTTGATAATGGCATATGAAAATTATGATGGTGAACATACTTTGAAAAGAGGCAAGGACATCTGTAAGAAGTGTCAATGACTCGTAGGCATTGATGGCCTAACAAATTCATAGGTCTTCAGATAGTATAAAACAACTGCAATAGTCGCATAGTAAGACCCACCGTAACATGATATTTTGTTGAAGTTGAATGTTGTAGGGGTCAACGGCATCAGAGAGAAATGATGGTTCTCCTGTGTCGTCCGAGACTCCTCATTGTAAAGGTAATGAGAGTCAATATATTGTCTCCCTTCTGTAAACTATGTTGATGTCGACAGAAAGGGAGACGTGAATCCAAGAAGCAAAGGGATTCATGAAATCCACTAGACAAGATCAGGAACTGATAGGCAACATTAACGAAGTCAATATGCGGTGAGACTCAAGAATAACCTTGGTTGGGGGTATGGCGGAAGGATGATTGGAAGAAACCATGAAACTGTATCTAGCGTCAGGGGAACGAAAAGACATGGGGTTAAATTGTGCCATAGGAATGACAAAGTAGACAAACTCAGAGATCGGGGGTACATGGTCTATGGGATACTCGGGGTTTATGGATGGTTTCAACATGAGTAGAGGACAGTGAATGCCCCAACCAAGGGAGACATGGTTTGCTTTGCCATAAAAAGAAGATCGCCAAGGATGACAACAAAAAGATACGTAAATGCTAGAAATAAAGGCTTTTTACGATTACCAAATAAATAAAGAATAATTTGGGATCAATGTACAGATACAGAAAAGGGTGCCCCATTGCAAGATGGCTTGGCATGTGAGGGTGCAAGGTGCATGGAGAAATGGTGGAGGGTGGGGGGCCCATGGTTGGGTTTCTGTATGAGGTAAATGAGTGGAGGGTAATCTATTGATGGAAAAACTGATGGTGGATGAAATGGAGGGTTATTGATACTGCAAAGGCATAGTCAAAATGGAACCATGATGAGATAACCTAGGAGTCCATTGGGAAAGCTAGAAAAATGATGAGAAGGAGTATGTGGCTAATTCTCGAAAATCCGTAAGACTATAGAGACTCCCATCCCTAGGGGGTGAAAGCAGCATGAGTGTCAAAATGCCAAGGGGGACTATGAATGGGACAACTCATGTGGGGGAGAGTGCTACCGGGTGACAGTACCAAAATGCAACGAAGGTGACAGTACTACATAGCCGGATGTAGGGATCCTAAAGGCAAATGTCGGAGGGAATGAATGGAGATAAAATTGAGATTCAGAGGGAATGATTACATGCCAGTGTCGATTATATACCTTAAGGGGTTGTGTTGAGTTGTGATGACCAAGGACTTGCACACATCAAAACCAAATACCTGACGTGAACAATATCTGAAGATAAATAACATATAACAATTATTTAATAATTTTGAACATGAGCATGTGTACCTGGACGTGATGTGAGAAGAAGACTCCTATATATGGGTGGTGGGCCCACAAATCCACCTCATTTGCACTGACACGATTGGTGATCTGACGAGAGTGTTGTGTGGTGATTTGGAATATTATGGGAGCTTAGGGCCACTGATCAGGCGGGTGAAAGACCTCTTGTGAGAGGAAAAGTACTTGATGATGGAGCGCATTTCATGGGCAATTGGGGGTAGTGAGTTCCTCCAGGATATCTTCGCCACAATGATAAATGCAAGAATACAGGGGATCTGTGCAGGTGACATGGGTGACTATCACCGAGTGATTGTATTCAAGTGGTGAAGACATAGAGGGGGTATCACAACTATGGTGCGATGGCGCACTTGTCATAAATCAAAGGTCCAAACACTGTGGGTTGTAAACTTTGGTAGGGGGTAACATTTCCAGGGGGAAATGAATCGGAGAATTGGGAGGATTTGGGGGAAGATCCTCAGACAGTCTATCCTTGAACCATGGAGGCGTGGGAAGTGACTCAGGTTCAGGTGAGGTGATGTGAACAATATCTGAATAAGGAATAGGGGGAATCACTTGGATCACGTGAGGGGAGGTGGTTGGAGGATTTTGAATAAGGGTCATTTGACAACGCATGTATTCAATGATCGAAGGACATTGGTACGCGAAATGGTCAAGTGAGTCACATAGAGAGAAAGGGCATATCATCCGTTCAGTGACTGAGGTTGAGACATAATGGATGTCGGTGACATGGGTACCCGAAGGTGTTGGTGGAGAGGGCTCTTGCCGAAATATTTGGTGTACCACCGTCAGTGTCTGTCGAAATTGAGGTAGAGTTGGGCAATGATGAGTATAGTGGCCATACTCTGAACAAATGACACACATGAATTTGGTTCGCATACCTTTACTACCTGTAGTAGGGGACGTTGTGGTAGTAGTAGGTGTGCTTGGTGAAGTGACGAGCGATGTGGTTGCTCGAGGGAGTTGGATCAGATTGCGCAACTCAGGAAGAGAAGGACATCTATTAGTGGGGTGTCCCTCTCTTTCGCATAATTCGCAAGGAGATTGAACTCGGGGGGGATGTGGTGAGGTGGGATATTTCTGATTCCATCTGCCCCTAGCCGTAGTGGGGGTGCTAGTGATTGGGGGTGAGGGTGGTGTGGTCAGAGTGAGTACTGGAATCTGCATTAGGATTCCCTCTGATTGGGAAGGGAGGGATGGTTGAGGAACCATTGCAGGTGGGTGTAGATACCATACCAGAATGGTGAGCACCATGTTGGGAAGGGTAAGCGTTGCGGCTACTTGAAAGATTTGTACTCTCGGTGGGGTGTAGAAGAAGGGGATCTGAGTAATGGCTTGGGGGATTATTTCCCAAATCGAGATTTTCCCTTAGGGAAGGGTGAAATCGTGGATAAGTGGTGTCGTAGGGTTCTCGGGTAATTCTTGAGGTAGAGGTTCTTCAACTGGTGGGATGTCGAGTGGTGGAGAAGCCTCAATGGGAGGGATAGTATCTCTGGTTTCGGTTTCATTAGAAGATATGACACACACTTGTGCTGAGGGGTGAATGAGTGGTGGTGTTGCATGATATGCCCCCATCAATGAGGGTCTTTGAAAATTCTGGGGCCCATATCCATGAGTGGATACGCATCAGAACTAGTGTGGACAAGAGGTAAAATGTTATCGATGTTGGAGGAGTGATTGGGATCGTAATGTTAAACTTGGTCGATGGTGATGATTTTCCCATTGTGGGGGAACATCATCGTTCGAAACACAGAAGAGGCCACTGCCTTCATAGCATACATGTAGCTACATCCAAACAAGATGTTATAATCAAGTGGGGCATCTATAACCTCAATGTCGATAAGGATGGTCTTGCCCCCGATTTCTACAAGGAAATTTGGAAAAATCCCTTCAGGGGAAGATGGTCGACCATCGTAAGCTCTTAATGTAATGGCATATGGTACTAGCTCCGGGGAGCCCAGTTTCTGCCATACAATTTTGGACATGATGCATGTGGATGCACCTTCATCAATGATACATCGATGAATCGTGATGTTATGAATCTTGATTGGTTTCTGGAAAGCTACCAAAGCGAGGAGACGAGGTTCCCCACAATCTAGATAAAATGTGATGAGTCTAGTATCAGTGGGTTCAACTGCCCCCAAAGCAAAAAACAAGGATTTTCGTTGGGTTGGACAAGTTTGGAGGACCTCTAATACTGACATGGTTGTATGGGACTGTGCCAAGTCATCGACCAGACTATAATTATGTGTTTCCCTAGCCCGAGGGTTGTTGACGTTCCGTCGTAACGGGATGCGAGGAATATGAATGGGGGGTTCAGTGTTAGGGATTGGAATCATCAAGGGTTGTCCAGTTGTAGCTGGAGCTGCTTCCGAAGTGGTGGGAGTAGATTTAGGGGTGTGTTGTATTGATGATTGCATGTTTTCAAAAGAATTTCTTCTTTGCTAGTCAAGAGGATATTGTGATCAGCCAGATTTCCAGGGTTTTGATACTGTCCCATCTTTGGTGGGGAAGGATGCATCTCCTGTTGGGTGTTCATCACACCTTGGTTTCGAATAGGGTTTTGAAATATAGTTGGGGGTGGTTGTTGAAAATATTGTTGTGGGGCCTACTAAGGGGGAGGCGGCGCTGGAGGACATGGCGCATTACCCTTGGAGTTTGTTGTTATTTTCCCCTTGGGGGTTCTAGTTATCCTGGTTCTGGTTGCCCCCAACAGGTTGGTTTTGTTGGGGGTTATTTCCCCCCGGTCCTGGATTATTATTGTTTCGGTTTTTTCCTTTCTTTTTGACATTATTTGACTGATGGGATGGATTTTTCGTATTCAATTGTTCATGAATTGTTGAATGGGAGAGGGCTTAACAAAGTTAACCCCAGCATGTGGTTGTCCTTATGGAGGAGCAATTGGCTGTGGAGGATTGGGAAATGGAAAATACATATTATTTTGTGGCAATGATCCGTAGGGTGTATAGGAAGGTGTAACGCTTTCACCAGTGCTCATGTTATAA
This sequence comes from Picea glauca, assembly GCA_000966675.3. NCBI lineage: Eukaryota > Viridiplantae > Streptophyta > Pinopsida > Pinales > Pinaceae > Picea > Picea glauca. The sequence continues at coordinate 475,122 of JZKD02S1918464.1, forward strand.
GCTGAGGTAGAGGGGGTGCCTGATCTTGGTTGAGAAGCTGGGCACACTATGGGTACTGATAAGGGTCCACTCATGGGTGGACGAAGGGCCATAGGATATGGATGTTGGTAAGGGGTAGGAGGGTAGTAAGATGGCCCTCCATACATCGGTGGATATTGGAGTTTACGATACATGGGTGGTGGTTGGATGTATGGATTATGGTATGTTGTGGTACCGATCAATCCACCTGCCGCATGAGACATCCCAAGTTTGTCCTGGCCGAGTAGTACAGGTCTCGGTGCGTCAGGTAGTATTGTGTATAAGTAACTCGACTGAGCATAAATGAGGTTGTACTCTTGAACCTTGTTGATGGCTTCCTCTTTAGTTTGGGGAAAGGTGGAGGCCACATATTTGGCAAGGATAGAGACGAGAGATCTGAGAAACCAATCGAGATGTTGTTCTTTGGTGGTTTCTTCTTTGCATAAACTATGATGCCAATGCCATTTGTGAATGTGGTTGGAGATATGCGTGGTTGAGGTTTGTTTACATTTAGAGATAAGTTATATACCATTTTCATGATGAACTAGCAGTTGAAAGAAGGTCAAAAATTCTTTGGCCAAGGATTCAAAAGTCACATGGGACCCTCATTGTTCATCCACATACCATTTGGCTGATGTACTAGTGAGTGTGCATTGAAATAACCTTAAGTAGATGGAGTCATCCATGATTTTGTTTGAAGAACACCATAATTGGAAGGTGATGACATGGTTGGCGGGATCTTCCCCTGATTTTCCTTCAAATTTTGGAATTTCTGAAGGTAGCTTGGTTGGTATATTGGGCCATGTAGGGTCATGCAATATAGGTTCATTCGTGAGTTTACTCAAATCAGGAATATTGAGGGATGCCAAATATGGCATGTGGGGTGGCGGTGAAGGATTATTTCCAGCCATGGTGTGAGCAGGTAGTGGATCTGAACCTTGAGGGGGTTTGGTGGGGGTGTACTTCTCCCTTGGGAAGAAGTGTGCCCTCCGCCTCCTTGTGAAGGAGAGCTAGTGGATGGAGGGCCTTGGGAAGTGGACCCAAGTAAGGTTGAAATAAGCAAATCTGATCCCAAAATAGTGGCACTCACAGGGGTGTGAGACAGTTCAGCTGGTGAGTTGGCAAGACTAGGAACTCCTCCTAGGATAGGAGGGGGATTTTGCAAGCATCTGGAATGACTAGGATTCTATGGGTCCCCTATGATGTCTGACTAGAAAAGTGAATGTGTGTAAATGGTGATGAGAGAAATAAATGAACAAGAGAATTGTATAATATGGACCTTCACAATATATCTCACAATCACATGTAATCAAATGGGCATCATACATAAATCAAAAAATAAGCATACATGTGGGTAGGTGGATTTTGTCCGTGTGGGAGAACAAAGAAAGAAAATTCTCATGTCCTAAAAATACGTAACATCCTTCCTCTCAAATAACATTGGACCTTCTAATAGCACTCAACAATGGGGTCTGAATCCACCGAAAGAGGAACTAGTTAAGGATGAAACAATAAGTTATAATGAGGGGTAGAGGGTGCATATCCCGAAAGAGCTGGCAATATTTCCCAATAGCCACACAAAATCTGATCAAGGTGCAATTGCAGCCCACAATTGACACCTAGGTAGATGTCCTAAATTTGGCCACTAGGTAGCTCGGTCAAAGTGTGAAATTTAGCTTTTCGGCCTCATAAATGGGTCACGGGCTAGATCCCTTCCAAGAGTTGGGTGACTCAAAGGGGGATGCACAAAACGATCGGACCTCGGCCTTCGACCCTTCACGAGTATCTCCCTGCCTTATGGTGTTAGGAACACTTGACTTGGAGGATTCTAAATTTCCCTATTTATCAACTTTTAATGTTTGAAGATGTGAGAACCAGATAATGGGGGGTTATTTGGATGCCTACCCCCGAGATCCTACCTAGACTAAAAAACTCTTTTGGCACCTCCTGTGGAGGAAAACTTAGTGATTTTTTTAGAAATTTTTTTAGATGTGGTTGTTTGAGAGATTGGGAGTGTGAACCAATCTCATTTGAATTAAGTGGGTGTGGGTAATTTCTTCAAGAAGTAGTGGGACGTTTCAGAATCCCTTTGGAGGAAGCCTACTTCAACCTCCACAATTCGAGATGAAATTACATGAGTGAGGAGTGACTTTGTGTGTGATCAAGTGAACAAATGTGTCAAATTTTAATAATTTAGTTGTCAATTTGCAACATGTGGACTTCCTATGGTCCTTACAAATCTTGATTACCTATCTTGCTAGATGTCATTGGTACAACCTTGCAGAATTTTAAAGTCCCTAAAGAACTAGCATGTGAATATGTGGGTCCTTACCAATCCTTTAAACTCCATAATGTGATTTAATCTAAGAAAGATTTGAAAAAACTATCCTAGATTGTAAGCATGTGGGCATGTATGGGCCCGTTACTTTGATCTTTAAACTCTCCTAGTGATGTAAACTAAGAAAGCAATTTCAAAAACTATCCTAACTTTGCAACATGTGGGCATGTATGGGCCCTTACAATTTTAAGATGTTTTGAAAAGAAACTAAGAGGAGCCCTAGGGGGGATTTTTCCTCTCCTAAATATTTTTTTAAGGGAGATGAAACGCCCCCTTAATCACTTTTCTGATTCTCAAGATCGCTCTATGGTGTGAGAGAAGAGCATACTCAATGATTAAAGTTCGAGTTCTAGTCCCAATGCAAGTGTTTTTTATATGTGATTGTAAAGAATCTCAACTTAACTTTTACAAGCAAAACAAGCCATCCATGTGGCAACTCAAAGTAAAAGAGGAGAAATATGGTTTTTTTTAAACCCCTAAGTGCCTATGTTTTGACTAACCTTTCATGTGGGAAAGGAATCTAAGTGTGGTGCATTTACAAATTGCATAAACAACAAGATTTTGAAGGCTAGGGGCCTTCAAATCATCACAAAAACTCTTACAATGTTGAAATTATGGATAGATGCACAGGTTATAGTTCACACAAAGGCGCAGTGGGCACACAATGCACGGAGAACTAAAGACCTTCTAGCGCACAGTGTGTAGAATGCATAGAGAAACGAAGTGTTGTTGGTGCACAATGCTCGGAATGCACGTCTGTGGGCTGGAACACCCGCGCACGCTCTGATACGTGTCGGGGGGGGTGTTAAGTGGAATTCTCCTCCTCCAACTCCAAACTTAGCTCTTGGCAGGTATGGCTAGGCTAGTTATGGTTCCTGCAAGGAAAATGGGTAAAAAATAAGTGCTCAAACAACCCAAATAGGGAGGAAATTGATACCTTAAGATCCGGTATGGTCGCCAATATGTTGTGTCTGTTTCGTCACTTGGGTGAGAAAAACAAGGGCACTTACAAGTCTAGTTGGGCCTGCTAGACAATATAGAGGTTAGTGTATGAATTAAAAAATCCAAGCACATGAAATAAAAAAACAACTAAACTAGAAACAACTATGGAAGTAAAACTAAAATGCATAAGAAAATTTGAACCAAAATAAATCAGCCAAATGACCAATGATTATGCCACCAATCGATAACTATATTAGTTGGAAAACACCGTAAAGAAATGAGGACTTATGGATCCCCTCTTCCTCTTTGTGAGGGCTCTTGTTGAGAGCTCTTCTTACAATGATAAACTAGAGATCAAATGGTGAATAAATCCAAGCCTATTCCCTCAAGAGGTGAGGTGAATAGCTTATTGAGATGTTGGTAGAATGCTCCAAGAAGAAAAGAGGTTTCTTGAGGGAGGATAGAGGCAACATAACAATACTATAAGATTCTTAAATTCTTAGTGCACCCATGGCCTCCATTTATAGCATGACTTTGAGGCAATATCCAACTAGTTCTTAGTGTGGACAAGGGGCCCTTTAGGGCACCCTTAGGTCTTTGACCAGCTCCCATTTGGATTCATCTCAGATTTGAGGGTCAAATCAAGTTGGGAGCTGGTCCAAAAGTGGGTGAGGGGCCAACAAGAACCATAAATGCTCCGTTCACAGGAGTGTGTGGATTTTCTCGTACAGTTTCGTGCATATGGTGCATTGTGTACTCTACGGGCTTTTTTGGTCCGCTCACTATGCACGTGCATCCTTTAGTGTTTTTGCGCAAGTCAATTTTTGACTAGTTGTATAGTTTTTGTCCCTTGGAAATGCATTTTTGGTGTTGCAGGTGAACTAATATGTGTTTGGAGATGTTGTATTCCTATAACCATTTGCATGCAATGTTGCAGACGAAATTTCAGTGATAATAGTAATGTCAAATTATTGCATTAATAATAACCATATGATAACTCATGCACTTGTAATGGGTTTATTATCTAAATACCTAATAGTCGAGTGATCTGTGTGTATGGATACATAATAATTAGTTATGTAGTGTTGAAATTTATTAATTGCAAACACAACATCAAGGAACTCTTTTTCAGTTACCGTGTAATTCAGTTCTACTGGTGCCAAATTTTTGTTGGCGTAATAGATGGCATAAGGTTTCTTATCCTCCTCTTATCCTAGTACAACCCCAACAATGGTATTAGAAGCGTCTAAGGAAATATGAAAGGGGAGTGCACAATCTGGTCCCCGTCAGACATGATCTGTAGACACCAGTGTTTTTAGTTTTTCAAAAGAATAATGACAAATGTTAGTCCACGAGAATTATGCATCCTTAATAAGAAATGAAAATAGAGGGGATGCTATTTTATAATAATTTTCAATGAAGAGACGATAGTATCCAGTCTTACCCAAAAATATACTTACCTCTTTCTGCGTTTTTGGAAGTGGCATTCTCAAAATTACCTGAATTTTTGCTGGGTCAACCTAAATCCTAGCAACAGAGAGAAAATGTCCCAAGACCACTCCTTTGGTCATCATCATATGGCACTTTTATGTACTTAGTGAGAGGTTATTTTTCTTGCATCATTGGAGTGTTTTCTCTAGATTAGATAGTGCTTCGTCAAAATCAATACCATATGGAGTAAAATCATCCATATATATTTCAACACTATCATTAACCAAATTAGAAAAATGCCTAATATTGCCTGCTGGAAGGTAGAGGGTGCGTTACAAAATCCAAAAGGAAGGACATGGTATGAAAATATGCCCCAGGGGCTGGTGAAATTTGTCTTATCCTGGTTTTCATGAGCAATTTGGATTTGATTATATCCGCTGAAACCGTTAAGAAAAAAGAAATACTTATTTCCCGGTTGTGTGTTTAGGACTTGGTCAATAAATGGAAAGGGGAAATGTTATTTTTGTGTAGCTTTATTTAATTCTTGATAGTCCACGCAAATCCACCATTTGCCATTTTTATTTGGGGCAATAACGAGAGGTGATACCCATTCGTTGTTAGATATCAGATAAATAAGATTAACATCCAACAATTTATAGAGTTCCTGTATAATAATGTCCCTCGGGGAAGGGTTCATCCTCCTTTGACGTTGTTGTAAGTTTTAAACCTGTGAAGTAAAGAAATGCATATAGATTCTTAAGAAAAACAAAATTTAATCAATGGCTCATACACATAGTACATAGAGATTTACACCAGAAACCCTCAACCGGGGAAAACCTTTCTTATATTCATTATATCGAATTTCACCATTCACCATATAATATATACAATGCTTTTAGGTATTCCGTAGATACCAAGACCCTAATCCCTTAATCTGGGATTAATTTAGAAAACCGCTAAAAATAGCAAAACAACCCAAAAAACATTTTCGGGGCATTGCCCCGAACCCCCTCGGCTCCGGGATACCGCCCGGTGCAGAATGTTGCGCGTAACCAGGGGGGGCATACCTAGCCCCCCCTGGGACCCACCTAGGAAGCACCTAACACACATGACACAAAGAGAACTACTACGAGGGATCGTCAAATGCAGTTGTCGAATCTGACGTGCCCACACACACACATGCAAAGAATATAACACATACCCAACAGTTGTTGGGTGGGGATACAATATTTTTTTATTTAAATATGATGGGTAAAGATATCAGGGTGTACACCCTTCATATCCTTGTAATCCCATGTGAAGGTTTCTTTTTCTACTTTCAAGACTTGTAACAGTTTGTCATTTTGTTCAGGGGTCAAGTTTGGATTGATGTTTAGTGTTTTCCCTGGTTCTATTTCAACTAAGGTGCTATAATGAATGATTGTTTGTAATACCCCTAGGCCAAACCCAATTGTAAATGTAAATGAAAATGTACTTAAGATGGTGAGTTGATTGATATAATTTTGGTATGCACCTTCCATGGTATAGTGCGCACATGTACTGTGCAGTAAAATGATGAAGTGTGCCCATTCCAGGATACCACGCGCAACAAAATTAAGTGTGCGCAATTTTGAGGCTAGGGAGACTTTGTGTATATGTTGTGTTTTATAGGATGGTGAGCCAGTTTATTATAAGCCAGAAGGCTTATGTGATGATTAGGCCGGAGAGCCTAGATTCTAAAGGCTACTGAGTCTATTTTTGTATATGTTTTATCATTAATATAAAATACATCGCTCTGTGTAGACCACCCACGATAAAAGAGTATGGCGTACTAAACTCCACTAGTTGGGGAAAGGGGGGCTAAAAGTTAAGGAAAAGGGCTAATCTAGAGAGCTTAGGCCAAAAAGGAATATTATATTAATATTCCTTAAAGTATAATGTATGGATAATTATTTTATCCTAAGTTCTAAGGATGGGGACAAGTGGGCCAAAGTAGCTCCCAACATGACAAGTGTCCAATTGGGAACATGCATACATATAGCTTGGACTTAGTTCATTTTCCTATCATTCCATCATCATTTAGAAACTCATTGAGTTGTCCTCCGTACCTCTCTATACCTGTATCTGTACTTGAACCAATACCATACCCGTACCTATACCTATACCTGTACCTGGTTAACTTGGGAGATGGAATGAAGAAGCGTATTTTCAGATCCGTGGGATATTGAAGAGGCAGGTTGTCAGGTCATGAGAAATTTCTCTCTGGGTGAGAGAATTGTTGGGAATTGATTTCCTGAAGGTGCTAAACTGCAACTACAAGTCTCTGAGACTTCCTGTCCGACCTGTTTCTGAAGCCCTGGAAGGGAAGTGGGCTAGTCGAAGGAATGTTGAGTAGAGAAGAGGCACACTTCTCGGGGTGGGACAGGCATGTGGGGAATGAGAGACTGTAGGCTATTAGTTTGAGTTGGCACCTGTGACTAAGTCTTTCCTGTTGTTTGATATACATCAACCTGGTTAGGAATCCCTTTACCCGGGTGGAGTTTAGTCCCAGCTTGGGGGTGACCCACTGCTGAGAGTGATGAGCAGTGTGGTCTAAGGCTGGGAGGTTCGTGGAAGGTCTGCACACAGTTGGTGATATTTTTACCAAGATAAGTGTCAATTGTGTGTTAAATTACATGTTGCATTATTATTTATGTGTTTAATCTTATGGGTTTTTCTTGTGTGTGGTTTATACTTGTCTTTATATCTATGTGTATTGCATGTCTATGATGGATGTATATGTTACTATTATTTCTGTATGAATCTGTTCATTTACATAATGTATTTTTCTATTTTAAGTTTCATATATAAAGTTCCGCAAGAGTTTCTGTTTGTATATGTTTTAATTTGCATACAGTTCGAAAATGTTTATGTGGCATAGCTCAGCTGGATGTTGGGGATGTTACAATATGGTATTAGAGATTTAGTTTTCAACACTGATCCTGGATGGGCCGAGCAAGTTGAGTTGAAAAGAAATTTCACAGTGGATTGATTTCGAAGTGGCCAAATTTCAAGTTATAGAGCGTCCATGGTAAAAATTAGAAGCGATTGTGTGGAATTGGGAAAAATCCCCAATTTCTGTTGTTAAATTTATGGGAAAATTGAGAAATTTTGCCAAGTGGTGAGATAGTCTTGATTTAATATTTGTTCTAGCAAATTCAGACCAAGAATTGGTCGAATTTGAAGTTACGGTGAAGCCATGATAGATGGAGCGAGATTAGTTGATTAAAATTCTCAATTTGTGAATTGAGTTTGCGAAAAAGTTTGTTCCAGAAATGTCAATCCACAACAATTTTTTGTTGTAGAGGTTGAATTGGTGTTATCGGGGTGAAATTGAGCAAATTTCATAGTTGCAGAATGTCTACGGTAAAAATTGGGAAAAAGTTAGGAAAAAACCCCAATTTCTGTAGTGGAATTCATGAGGAATTGATGCGCATAAAAATGAATGTGTGTAGGTGGGCGCACTAAAAATGCATGATGCGCAGTGAAAATATTGTGATATGTTGAAAAATATTGGTGCACGGAAAAATATTGGCGTCCAGGTGTACGTGCTAAAATTTGGCGCTACGCGGTGCAGAGTGGAATTGCACGGAAAAATATTGACGCGCGGGTGTGCATGCTAAAATTTGGCATTTTGCGATGCAGAGTGGAATTGCACAGAAAATATTCGCGTGTGGGTGTGCGCACTAAAATTGGGTGCTGCGCGGTGCAGAGTGGCATTGCACGGAAAAATATTGGCATGTGGGTGTGCTTCCTAAAATTTGGCTCTGCGCGGTGCAAAGTGACATTGCGCAGAAAAATATTGGCATGCGGGTGCGCGCGCTAAAATTTGGCACTACATGGTGCATAGTGGCATTGCGCGCAAAATATTGGCGTGTGGATGTGCACACTTAATTTTGGCGTTGCGCGATGCAGAGTGGTAATGCACAAAAAATTTTGGTACGTGGGTGTGTGCACTAAATTTAGTATTGCGTGGTGCATATTGAGTGGCCCATATGTAATGCCGGCATGCGTGGTGTGTGCATGGATTATAATGGTGTGTGCGGTGTGTGCAGTATTGACATAGCACAGAGGAATGTTTTTGGTACACGCGCAATGTGGGTATATGTTGTCGCCCTACAGTTTAGTTAATGGTGCGCGCGGAGTACTGGTTCTTGGTGGGGGCATACTAAACTTTGGCAGGGTGCACCATGGAGAGTGAAATGAACGCAAAATATTAGCATGAGACACAAAAATTGTGTGCAATAGGTATTAGTTCATGAACCAAAATTGTGTGCAGTGGATATTGGTGCGCGACACAAAAGTAGTGCACACCAGTTATTGGCGCGACAGAGAAGTGATCCACACTGGTTATAGGTGCGCGGAGCATGCACTACCTTATGGTCTTGATTTGCATGATAAATATGGGTGTACAGGTTAAAATTTGTGTGCACGAAGCTATTTGGATGGTGTACAAGAGCAAAAAACCAGCGAATTTCTGCGACGTTTTATACTATTTGAAAGCCATCTTTTTGCAGTGCATTTTTGAGGCCCTTAACAACGTTTTTAGCTACACAAAAACCACAAGAACACTCTATCTCTTCAACTCAAATGAAAGAGCCCAGAGAGAGATTTCTAATGGTGTAAACCGTTTGTCAAACTGAGCTTTTATGAGGAAGTTACAGGACAAACAATGGAGGGTAAATTTTAAGACCCAACTAACTTCGAAGAGCCATAACTTTTTGCTCCAGAATCAGATTGAGGCGACAGAGAAGTCAATGGAAAGATATTGAACTAGAGAAGATATTCCTAGATCTGAATTAAATTCTTGGCATGTTAAAAATGTTTAATATGGAAAAGAAGGTATATGTAGCATTCCAGACCAAAAACACAAATTGGCCTAGAACTTCAGCAGGCTGTAACTAGTATCTCGGAACCCAAAAAAAGGTAAAACTTGGAAAGACTATCCAAAATATGTATATGAATAAACCCAATTGATATCCTACTAAAAATCCAATGGAGTAGGTGAAAAATGCATAATTACAGCGCAAAATTGCACCAAGTTGAAGAGTGAACAAAAAAATTAATTTACAATTTTCAAATAACCATAACTTTCTACTCAAGACTCAGAATTGAGCATGGAAGTAGGAATTGGAAAGGTGTTGGACAATAGAATATAATTATTCACCAAAAAATTGATCTGGGCATTCAATTTTTAGGAAATCATAAGAAATAATTCTAATGCATTATTGAACCAGAATGGTTCATATTTTAATGAAATTGTTGAAACAGTTAGCTTGGCGAAGTTTTGTTGGCTGCAAATTTTGCAGAGTTAACAACAACTAGATCGGATCAGGATCAACAAAGAGTGTAGAGGAATGGAAGATGCACAAGGGAATTACAAACATGAAGATGAAATCAAAGGGATGGATGTCCATTTGGGCATTGAAGGAACAAACTCCAATGGACATGGAGAAGGAAGGGATGAAAACATGAATATGGTAGAGACCATAAAAAATTTGTAGAAAGATGTCCAAAGACATAAAGCTGATAATGAAAGGATTATGAGAGCCAAGGAGAAACATGAGGACTTCAACATGAATTTAATGCAGATCTTGAAAAAAATAGAATATAAATTTGATAAGGAGAGTGGCTCAAGCAAATCAAGAAGTCACAGGTCTTCTGATAAGAAAAGAAGAAAAAGAAGTGTTAGCATACATCACCATCACTCCCTGAGGAATTCCAATAAGACAGAACACAACAACTCAAGTCCATCCCTTGTCAGGAAGCATAAGAGGTCTAGGGTGGATGAGCTACGAGGAGAAATGAACAAAATCAAACCTCCTACATTTGATGGTGAGCACAAGAAGGATGAAGATGTAGAGACATGTTTGTTGGGCATGAGAAAGTATTTTCAATTGCATAATTATTCTTCTCATGCAGAACGAAGAATTTCCATCTATCAACTCAAGGGAAAGGCATCCATGTGGTGGTATCAACTTGTGCAGGTGCAACACATTAAAGAGAAAAATGTTACTTTGAAGGAATTCAAGAAATATTTTGAAAATAAATATTTGACTAAGAGATACTATGACAAGAAAATGAAAGAGTTCTTTGAATTCAAACTCAGGAGTATGACCTTAGATGAGTATGAAAGAAGGTTTTTAAAATGCCGAAGTATGTTTCTTTCATCAAGGATGAGACAATTAAGATTCATAGGTATTTGAGTGGATTGTCATCATTCATCAGTGACAAAATATAATATGATGATCCCAAAACATTGGAGGATACCATAAGGCGATCTAAATTCCTATATGATCAGCAAAAAACAAGGCCAACTTTCCAAAAAGATTGGGAAGACAAAAATAAATTCAAGACGGATCAAAGGAAGAAGGGGACTAAGCCACCATTCTTCAGAGATAATCCTCAGGGACAACCAACTTCCAAAGAACCCCAAAGGATGGATACAGGGGGTCAAAGGCCAAGGCATCCACCTATACAATGTTGGGGTTGTAAAGGAGATCATATGTTTAAAGATTTCCCTCACAGAGGTGAAAAAGTGAGGATTGTTCATAATTTACATCGAGTTGAAACTATGGAGGACATGGACAGAAATGCACCAAGGATCTATGCAGCCTTGGACAACAAGCAAGGAGAGTATCAACCACATATGATTGAAGTGGAAGGTATGATCAACAACCAAACCATTACTATTTTAATTGATTTAGGAGCTAGCCATAGTTATATAGATCCTAAGATGGTGGAAAGTTTTCATTTTCCAAGAAACAAGCATGGAAAATATTGGTTGGTGGAGCTGGCTACCGGAGCCAAAAGAAAAGTTAATGAGATGTTTAAGTCATTTCTTATGGACATGAATGGACTGAACACTAGGGCAGATTTGAACATATTTCCTTTAGGTTACTATGACTATCTAATTGGAATGAATTGGTTGGACCAACATCATGTTATACTAGACTGTCATAACAAGGCATTTACTTGCTTGGATGAGGAAAGGAAACTAAGGACAATGGAGGGAATTCCCAAGGAAATAACCATCAGAGAAATTTCAGCATTGCAGCTAAATAAATGTTATAGAAAAGGGTGTCAAATATTTGTAGCTCATGTGGAATAAACACCTAAATATAGAGTGTCAAATATTGAATATTATGCAGCCCTAAAGAGTTTGAAGATGTGTTTAAGGAAATACCCAAATTACCCCCTAAAAGATACATTGATTTCTCCATAAATTTGATGCCTGGAGAAGCTCCAGTATCCAAGACTCCATACAAGATGAGTACACTAGAATTGAAGGAATTTCAAATGCAACTTGAAGAGATTCGTAAGAAGCGGTATATACACCCAAGTGTGTCACCTTGGGGTGCCCCAGTGTTATTTTTGAAGAAAAAGGATGGAACATTCAGACTTTTCATTGACTTTAGGCAGTTGAACAAGGTAACTATGAAGAACAAGTATCCTTTGTCAAGGATTGATGACCTCTTTGATCAGTTGAAAGATGAAAAAATATTCTCCAAGATTGATTTCAGGTCAGGTTATCATCAAGTAAGAATTAAAGAAGATGACAACAACAAGACTACTTTCAGAACAAGATATGTTCATTATGAGTTCATAGTGGTGCCCTTTGGATTATCAAATGCACCAAATGTCTTCATGTGTTTAATGAATGGTATTTTTAGAGAATACTTAGATAAGTTTGTCATTGTATTTTTAGATGACATTCTTATATATTCTAAGTTGGAGGAAGAGCATGAAGAACACTTAAGGATGGTATTACAAGTATTAAGGGAGCATCAGTTGTATGCCAAATTGAGCAAGTGCTCATTTTATCAGAAGCAAATTCATTATTTGGGACATATCATTTCAGAGGAAGGGATAGCAGTGGATCTTGAGAAGATAGAAGCCATTAGAGGATGGTCAATGCCAAACAATGTGATAGAGGTTAGATCATTCATTGGCCTTGCATGATACTATATAGGAGATTTATTGAAGGATTCTCAAATATTTCGCACCCAATCACTTCCTTGGAAAAGAAGGGTGTGAAGTTTCAGTGGACATTGGATTGTGAAAAGAGTTTCCAACACTTGAAAAAATTATTAACAGGTGCTCCAATACTAAGGATTGTAAATCCAAATGAAGACTTCATTTTATGCACCGATGCATGTAAAGAAGGACTTGGTGGACTCCTCGGTCAAAATGGGTTTGTTGTATGTTATGAATCAAGGAAGTTGAAGGAGCATGAAAGGAACTATGCCACTCATGATTTGGAGTTGGAAGCCATAGCGCATGCCTTGAGGAAGTGGAGGCACTACCTCATGGGGAAAAGGTTTGAGTTGAGGATAGACCATAACAGTTTGAGATATTTATTTGATCAACCAACTCTAAATTCCAGGCAAAGAAGATGTTTAGAATTTCTTAGTGAATATGAATTTGATATAAAGCATATCAAAGGGAAAGAGAACAAAGTGGCTGATGCACTCAACATAAAAGTGCATGAGTTTCATGCTATAGCCATTAGCATGTAACAATCAGATTTGAAACACAAAATTTTGGAGGCTGGAAAATCAGATTTGCATTACAAGGAATTAGTGGCAAAAGTACAACAAGGTATTTTGCAGCAGAAAATTGAAGAATATAAGCTAGATAATGATGAATTTCTCATATATAGGGGCATAATTTATGTACCAAATTCCCAGGAATTGAAAATTATGATATTGAGAGAAATGCATAATGTACCTTATGCTGGGCACTCGGGTTATCAAATAACTATTGTAGTTGTCAAGAGCCAATATTATTGGCTAGGCATGAAGAAATAAGTTGTTTATTTTATTGCCAAATGTTTGGAATGTCAAAAGGTAAAGGATGAGCATAGACACCTAGCTAGTTTGCTACAAACATTACCCATTCCTGAGTGGAAATGGGAAGTTGTAAAAATGCATTTCATCACCAAAATTCCCAGAACAAACAAACAACATGATTCTATCATGGTAGTGGTGGATAAGCTTACTAAAGCTTCCCATTTTATTCCAGTATAGCTCACTCATAAGGCAACCAACATTGTTGATGTATATATGAGAGAAATTGCTATATTACATAGTATACCCAATACAATTTTGTCTGACAGAGATACAAAATTGACCTCAAATTTTTGAAAGGGATTATTTAATGGATTTGGAACAAATTTAAATTTTAGTATAACTTATCATCCATAATCAAATGGAAAAATAGAGAGGGTGAATCAAGTGATTGAGGATATGTTGAGGATGTATGTGATGGATAAACCATCAAAATGGGAAGGCTACCTACACTTAGTAGAGTTTGTTTATAACAATGGGTACCAAACATCTCTAAAGATGAGCCCATTTGAGGCACTTTATGGCAGAAAGTGCAACACATCGGTAAGATGGGGTAACCCATCAGATAGAGCAGTGATTGGGCCAGATTTACTCAGGGAAATGGAGGAGAAAATGTTGAAAATAAAACAAAATTAAAGGCTTCCCAAGAAAAGCATAAAAGATATGCTGATAAGGGAAGAACTCATAGGGAATTTAAAGTGGGGGACCATGTATTCTTGAAAGTGAAGGCCAACATAAGTTCCTTGAAGTTGGGAAATTGTTCAAAGTTTGCAGCTCTCTATTGTGAGTCGTTTGAAATCCTAGAGAGGATTGGTCCAATAGCTTATATGATTGCATTGCTTGCATCTATGTCTGTTCATAATGTATTCCATGTATCATTGCTCAATAAATATATACCTAATGGTAATCATGCTATTGATTGGAATGTGATTTAGGTGGAGCAAGAAGGCGCTTTCCAAGTTCATCTGGTACACATTCTGGATCGAAAAATCAAACATCTATAGAATCTATCCATAGGGCTTGTAAAGGTTCAATGGACTTGGTACAGTCCTTAGGACACTACTTGGGAGCACGAGGATGCAATGCGGGCAAAATACCCACATATTTTTGACGATTTTTGAAATTTTAGTTGTATATGTGTACATAATGCACTAAGGGCAGTGCATAAATAAGGGGAGGGGATTGTAATACCCCTAGGCCGAACCCAATTGTAAATGTAAATGCAAATGTACTTAAGCTGGTAAGTTGTTTGATATCATTATTGTATGTACTTTCCATGGTATAGTGTGCACATGTATTGCGTAGTAAAATGATGAAGTGTGCACGTTCCAGGATACCGCATGCAACAAACTTAAGTGCGCATGATTTTGAGGCTAGGGCGATTTTGTGTATATGTTGTGTTTTATAGGCTGATGAGCTAGTTTATTATAAGCCAGAAGGCTTATGTGATGATTAGGCCGAAGCTCCTAGATGCTAAAGGCTAGTGAGCCTATTTTTGTATATGTCTTATCATTAATATAAAATACATCGTTGTGTGTAGACCAACCACGATAAAAGAGTATGGGGGAATAAAATCCACTAGTTGGGGAAAGGGGGGGATAAACGTTAGGGAAAATGGCTAAGCTAGGGAGTTTAATCCAAAAAGGAATATTATATTAATATTCGTTAAAGTATAAAGTATGGAAAATTATTTTATCCTAAGTTCTAAGGATGGGGACAAGTGGGCCAAAGTTGTTCCCAACATGACAAGTGTCCAGTTGGGAACATGCATACATATAGCTTGGACTTAGTTCATTTTCCTATCATTCCATCATCATTCAGACACTCATTGAGCTATCCTTCATACCTCTATGTACATGTATTCATACCTGAACCAGTACCATACATGTACCTATACTTGTACCTATACCTGGTTAGCTTGGGAGATGGACTGAAGAAGTGGGTTGTCAGGCCCGTGGGATATTGAAGAGGCAGGTTGTCATGCCATGATAAATTTCTCTCTGGGTGAGATAATTGTTGGGAATTGATTTCCTAAAGGTGCTAAACTGCAGCTACAGGGCTCTGAGACTTCCTGTCCAGCCTGTTGTCAAAGCCCTGGAAGGGAAGTGGGGAAACCGAGGGACTGTTGAGTAGAGAAGGGGCACACTTCCTGGGGTGGACATGCATGTGGGGAATGAGGGACCATAGGTTGTTAGTTTGAGTTGGCACTTGTGACAGAGTATTTCCTGTTGTCTGAGATACATCAGCCTGGTTAGGAATCCCTTTACTCGGGTGGATTTTAGTCTCAACTCCGAGTTGACCCACTGCTGAGAGTGATGAGAAGTGTGGTCTAAGGATGGGAGGTTCGTGGAAGGTCTTCACACAATTGGTGATATTTTTACCAAGATAAGTGTCAATTATGTGTTAAATTACATGCTGCATTATTATTTATGTGTTTAATCTTATGGGTTTTTCCTGTGTGTGGTTTATACTTGTCTTTATATTTATGGGTATTGCATGTCTATGTTGCATGTATATGTTAATGTTATTTCCATATGAATCTGTGCATTTACAAAATGTATTTTCCTGTTTTAATTTTTATATAAAAAGTTCCACAAGAGTATTTGTGTGTATATGTTTTAAATTTCATACACTTCGAAATTTTTTATGTGGCATAGCCTAGTTGGATGCTGGGTATGTTACACTGTTGTTGGTATACCTTCTTCTTCTTCTTCTTCTAGATTTGGCTCAAAATTTTCAAGGACATCATTGTTAACTGCAGTTTCTATTATTTGATACATGGATTGAGGAAGATAGGAAGGGTGACTGATAAATGTACTAATAACATCATCCGTTGTTTCAGTTTTAAAAGACAAGGCTTTTTCAATTGTTAAGGTAGGCTGGAAATTATCATCTTCGAGCTCAAAATCAACCTAAAAAAGGTTTTCATATGTCATGCTAGGCTTTTATGGTGGGTAGAGGACCATATTTTTCATGGAATCCCCATGGGAAATTTTCATGTTCCATGTCCTGCATCTGATATAAGCGTCAACCGTGGCTAACCATGACCGACCCAAAATCAAAGGATGGAATTTTAGATGAGATTTTGTCTGTGGGACCAGGAAGTTTGCTTGATATTCCCAAGAATCCACAGAGATCTCAACATCCTCTAAGATCCCTTCCAGTCGAATGGTGGATCGATTGGTCAGTTCAAGAACTGTGGGGGTTGGTATAAGGTTTATAGATCCTAGAAACTCCCATGTTTCCTTATTCATGATACTAATGGCTGAACCCAAATCCACTAATGTATTGGGGATATTTTTCTCTTGGATCTAAATAATGATCGTTGGATTACCAGGATCATCATATTTGAGGGGTGTGTCCCTACCTAAGATCAAGTTAGATAGGTTTCCCAACATGTGGATAGTGGGGGGGTCCTTGGGTTTCCTTATTGGTTTATTAAGGAACAACTCCCACATAGTATTGGCATAGATTGACACATCCCTTATTTATTGTAACAGTGGGATCCTAATGCACGGGTTTTGAAGTTCTCCCTATGGGTTGAATTCAAGTTGTGGGGTATCTTAGCTATTGCCAGCCTTTCTGGATATGGAGGAGTAACAACTTGAGTGTGGGTTGGGGTGGTAATAACCGATTATTGCAATTATGTTGTTAATCCTAAAGTTACAACATGTGTAGGGTATTTATTTCTTTCATGATGTTGCTCTATTTTAGGAGGTATGGGTTCGTCCTCCAATTGCTCAGTGATTATTGGTGAATTTGCTGGGCGAATTACCCTCTCGGACCTAAGGTGTACATCGTTACATACAAAGGGGCCAATACCATAGGTTGGAAAGGTTGATGTTTCAACCTGTTGATCTATCTTATTGTTTGGATTCAAATTATCTTGTATAGGTAGTTGAGGTTTGATTGCAGGGAAGTTCATTGAGGTATTTGTTGGCACATTCATAGGGAGTTTCAACTATGATTTCATAGGCAAATTTGGAGGTAATGGTAAAGGAAGTTGTGGTTGGGGCACTAGAAATAATTGTACAGGGAGAGAGGGATTTCACCAGTTTGGTGGCAAAGGGGAATTCTAAGTTGGTCGAGCCAACCATTATACCCAAGGTGAGGGGTGTTGAAATTGTTGGGGGTTCTACCAGTGAGGATTGAAAAGTTGTGGTTTTTGAGAATTATACTGACCATTCCAAGTATTGACAAATGTAGAAGGATCATGATTCATACCTAGAGGTCATGCCTGCCATGGCTTCTTTGAAGCTAGAAATTAAACTGGTTCAACTTCCTCGTTTTTTCCCTCGTAGACCGCCTTTATCCTAGGTAAATATGGGAAGGATTTTGTAAGATTATCTTGATCATAAATTTTACATACTTCAACAACATTCACTGGACATTCCCTTCAAGAGTGTTTTGTTCTACATTTCGAGAACCAAATGGAAAGCACTTTTTCAGCCTTGAGTTGTTTCTGTTTAGCAGAAACACATCCAACTACGAAGATAATTTTCCAAGGATGTTAATATTAAAATATTCCAGTAAATTTCCAATCTCTGCCTGAGTTACTCCCCCATTTGTTGATTTTGTGGCTCTAGTGGGAAAGTCCTTTATCCTTGGTTTGTTTCTAGACATACCCCTTGAACATATTCTACATAGATCATAAATTTTCTCATAAATTTCCTTAGAGATATCCCCTTTTCCCATTAGATTCAACATTTCCAACCATTCATCTCACATTCCTCTGATCAAGATTATTTTTAAAATGTCACCAGTCAAAGTGGTATGTGAGGATCTCTATAAATTATATTGGAAATGTTCTACATAATCTTCCAGGTTCTCGTCCTCTTTTTGCATCATATTAAATATTTATTCCCTAATTTCTTGAGATCTGTAGTATGCTTGATACTTATTAAGGAAGGTTTTATGCATGTCATCCCAAGAGGTTATAGTACCACCACTGAGACCCATAAACCATCTTAGAGTTGCTCCCTTCAAGGTGACAGAGAACAATTTTGGCTTCAACAAATTAGTGGTATAGTCATAGCTCTGGCATAGTACATCAAATGTGAATAATAAGGCATATAGATATTTAGTGGTAATCCCATGGAAGTTAGGGAGGGATGATAAGGAAATCATCTTCATAGGTACACCTCCATGTGTATCAACAATATGGAACTTGATTGTAGAGATTGTATCAACCATGTTTTCCCATAACTTCCAATAGTCTTTTGGGATTCCGAAGTCAGGAGCTACTTGATGAGGTGAAATAGGCTCCTTTGTCTCCAGTGTTGCAGGTTTGGCAACACTTCCTTGATCCAAAATAGGAATTTCAGGGGTTCTTCCTCGTACTAGACTTTGGTAACCTGGTGTAGTCTCTCTTGTTTCTCCACATCCTTATGCAAGATTCTGAAACTTAGGTTATGCTACTATAGAGGATTCTCCTTGCAGTCCTGATTATTTTCTTAGCTCAGATTCGACTGTCTCAGTGGAATTACTGTGGTTTTTACGACTGCTTCCTACATGAGACACCACTTTTACAACATTGTGAGATTTTGATTCTTCCCTTCAAATAATCTCATATATGTATATGTGTGTGTGTGTGTGTGTGTGTGTTTTCCTTGATCCTTTTTCTCCATACCTTCTCTACCTGTAGGATTATTAGTTTTTGGGGGTCTTCCTCTTCCTCTACCTCTATTCATGCATCCTATATGCTTTATCACCCATCCATTCTATATGCTTTGGTGCAGGTGGGATGAGAGTCTATCAGGGATAACCAAGGGTTGATGATAGATGTGTAGGTTCTTACCTTTTGTCTTTACTTCTTAGGCCCTAGTAGTACCATAGATAATGCAACTAACCCATCACTAAATTATACTCTTGCACCCTTATAACCTTCCCGACAACGTTGCCAAAATGTTGGAATTTTTAATTGTCTTTTTAAAACAAGTAAGTAACACTCACATTTAAGCATTGAGGGGATTCTACATTGCAACATATTATATATCATTTTTTGGTATTAATTGTAAATTCTAACCTTGTACAATATCTACTGCAAATAGATATTTAGAAAAGAACATAAAAGATACAATGGTAAATACAAACATTACACAGAGATTTTTTCCCTGGAAACCCAAACTGGGAAAACCAACATATATTATATTCATTCATTGTGTTACATTGTTTACAATACAATATACATATAGGATCCAACGGCATCCAAAACCCTAACCCAATGGCCTGGATTAGTCCAAAACCCTAATTCCTTAACCAGAAATAGAAAACCATCGGCAAAAACCATGTGCTGAAAAAACCACCTAAATACATGACATGTTTCCCGAGGTAGGTGTCTCATTTCCCGAGGCAAAAAAAAATTCCGAGGGCCGCTCGGGGGGCTCCACCCCCCCTATGCACCTAGCGCATACGCTCAGACACTACTAATCATGCAAAGAATATAACACATACCCAACATTCTCCCACTTGTTGTTTTCTTTGCATACAGGGGGTTACAGGGTTACATAGTCAAAAGTCCAGGGCAGCAATGCCCATGGATCCTCTACACCAAGAGAACTTCTCTGTGCTCATAGATTTTATTAATGAGTCTGCAACATTCTTCAAAGTGTCCACCTTCATCAGTGATACTTTGTTTTCTTCAATCATGTCTCTCACAAAGTGATATTGAACATCAATGTGCTTTGTCTTTGAATGATAAGCAGGGTTCTTCGCTAGAAAAATTGCACTCTGACTGTCACACTCTATCCTTACAGCTTGTTGTACCAACCCAATACCTGAACACAATCTTTGTAAACATACTGCTTCCTTACTTTCAAGAGTGGATGCCATGTATTTAGATTCTATAGCTGAAAGTGCCACTACAGCCCGTCTTTTGGTCATCCAACTTATTGCTCCTCCAAACAGGTTAAACACATACCCTCTTGTAGATCTCCTATGATCCAAATGTCCAGCCTAGTTTTCATCCACAAAGCCATGTATATCGACCACTCTATCCAATCCCGGTCTTCCTTTGTAGCATAATCCATAGCTAGCATTGCCACGCAAATACCTGAAAACTCTTTTTATTGTTGTCCAATGCTCCTTCCCTGGTTTTGACATATACCTGCTCAAAACTCCCACTGCATGTGCAATGTTCGGTCTAGTATAGACCATTGCATACATCAAAC
>JZKD02S1918464.1:497908-513270 GCA_000966675.3 Picea glauca
TAATGCATCTGTGCTATGTCCTTCCATATTCTTTCGTCTCATCTCCTCCGACAACAAGGATGAGACCACTTCTTCAAACTTCAAAGAAGTTGTATTACTACCTATGGCCACAACCCGACTATCCCACGAGTCTGGTAAAGAATACAACAAACTGATACATTTATCTTCATTTGAAATTTTAATCTCAACAGAAACTAACTGACTTACCATAGTATTGAAGGCATTCAAATGCTCTGCCACCAAGTCTCCATCTCTCATCCTCAAGTTATACAACTTATTTCTCAGGAATAGTTTATTTATCAGGGACTTAGACTGATACAACTTCCCCAAATTTTCCCATAAATCCTCGGTTGTAGCTTCCTCTGATACATTCAGTAATACTAAATCAGAGAGACACATTCGGATTGTGCTCTTTGCCTTCCGATCCATCTTGTTCTAGTCATCTACAAAATTTCCTATAGGTGCAATATCTAGATCTACCATGATCCACTGATCTCTGTCCACCAAAAGATATTCCATCTTGATCTTCCACAACTTAAATCTTTTCCCATTAAACTTCTTTATCTCCATCTTCGAATTGCTTGCCATTTCTTTTCACCTGAAAAACAATACTGCAGATCTCCCACTGTAACAAGGCTTATCACAGTCCCGAGCCAAACCCTTGACCACAAAGGAGTCCCCCTGAAGCCAATAAAGCTCTGATACTAAATGTAAATTCTAACCTTGTACAATATCTACTGCAAACATATATTCAGAAAAGAACAGAAAAGATACAATGGCAAATACAAACATTACACAGAGAGTTTTTCCCTGGAAACCCAAACTGGGAAAACCAACATATATTATATTCTTTCATTGTGTTACATTGTTTACAATACAATATACATATAGGAGCCATTGACATCCAAAACCCTAACCCAATGACATGGATTAGTCCAAAACCGTAATTCCTTAACCGGAAATAGAAAACCATCCGCAAAAACCATGTGTTGAAAATACCACCTAAATACATGACATGTTTCCCAAGGTAGAAAAAAAAGATTTCCAGGGGCGCTGCCCCTGCAGCCCCCCCTCTAACCCCCCTGCACGCTTGGCGCATATGCTTAGACACTACTAGTCGTGCAAAGAATATAACACATATCCAACATTAATTGCATAGAGTAAGTCATTAATATATGACCCATATCCATGAGTATTATTTGCAATTAACCAATAATTCTCATGATTCAAATAGTCCACTTAACACTCATTGCATTGGGTAATGCTCACAGGGGTGAAGAAGTGGGATTGAAACTAGTGAAATGAATCACATAGAAACAATAATCACTTTTAGGGCTTGCACCCAGTAACCAGGACTTCCAACGTGGTCACATTAATTGTCAAACCAAGGGTCATATTTAATTTCAAGCCTATGTGCAAGGTCTATGCGGGATATAATTTATTCTATAGTGTTGGTGATTCTAAATGATCGTGTAGTAAATGGATGAGAAACTCACTCAATTAATACTTTTCGAAGAGGACACACTTCCAATATGTTTTATCTAAAGACTTATAAAAATCATAAGAAAATACAGTTATATTCAATCCAAACAATTCCCGACTGAAAGAAAAATCCAAATTAATTCATACAACATGCATCTAAAAGGAAATCACTTCAATCAACATAAACCCTGCTGAAATGAAATCAATTTCAACAACCCAACAAAACCCTTAACCAATCCACAAGATTCTTATGATTTAAAGAGAATGCATATGCTATAATTTAAGAATAAATTCTATCTATCAGAAGGAATTTAATGATGCACAAGATTAAGCATAACTTCAACCAAAAGTAAAAGCAATGACACAAATCAATCAACTCTGCAAGTATCAACACATACAAATAACATTAACCAATAAAAAGTAACAACACGTGGAATTAACAAAGACTAGCGATAAGTAACAACTCATGGAATGAACTAGAACCATGAATAAGTATCATCTCGCATGAACCAAAAATAACTACAACAAGCCAAATTATGAAACTACCTATGATAATCTATTAAACAAACAAAAATAGAATTGCAACATCTGATTAGCGAATAGGGGCCTTCCTTCGCCAATCAGGGCTGCTAAGATAAGTCACAGATAAATTCTCAGATAACACACACCAACATACTCATATATTATAAAAAGGATGATACAATGAGTTCTCCAAAATATATTGTACACTCTATTCTTCTCTCTTTTCCAAATCCCTACTCAAGTGTGTTCTTTTGATTTATACATCTTCATATACCAATCTTTATAATTAGAATATTCAATTTGATCAATACATGGTATAATATCTGTTTCACATTTGTGTTGTTATAACCAGTGTACAAAATAGAGTATTCTTGTTACAACATCAAAACCACCAATGATTACAACAATTGGTACTTTTGTCCCTTTGATGACTCATCCTTTCCACACTGGCATTTCTTCGCTCCTATACTTGAGCATCGGTCGAAGACCAAATGCTCAAGTATCATGAAATTATAGGAGTGGCATCATCATGGTTCAAGAAGCAATGATGCCTAGAAGTAACAACATATTGGAAAGGGACATCCTCTGAGCTTGTAAATAAGTAACAACATCAAATTATTGAATGAACATAGCCTTTCATCATCCTGAAAGTATATGCTTCCAAACCATCTTATTAGTACACCTAAAATCAAGTAGAAAACCACTCAACAACCTAAATTAATACTTGAATAATGCAATTCATAAAAAGGTTGTACCTTGGGTTGAAATATAAAATCAAAGGAAAGATATTGTCAAAATAAGGTAAAATGTGACTTATAATATCACCAAAATAGAGTGAATGGATGGAAAAAAGGGTACAAATCCAGGGCCCAACACTAGTCATGTGGGATTTCCTCTTGGACCCCCCTTTAGCACCCTCTCTTATCGAATCATAACCCCCTATGGTTTTCTCCATGTCTGTATGGGGTCAATGATGTGTTTCATTTTATTATTTCGAATGTACAATATTTTACATATTACATCGCTTGGTCTTTGAACTTTCATCATATATACAATTATACATTTGTAATTCGGGGATTGAAACTGGGGAGTTGCAATACCCTCCCCCTTGTTTTTTCCCTATCCTTAGTGCACATCATCATACAAGTGTACATGTATACATATACAAACTTTTACATCACATTGCTTAATAATTTTGTAGTTTAATGATTTCCACAACAATTCCAACCAGAAATCTCTCATTCCCCTCAACCTACACAACCCAAGGAAGTGTACCCCCTTAATTGCACCGCAGTTCCTCATGTTGTCCCACTTCCCTTCCAAGGCTCCAACACAGGGTGACTAGGAAGCCTTAGAGTTTCAACTCTGGGAATTTCAGCTGCCAAAATGGAGTCTTTATGCATTTATACACAAATGTACAATTAGATTTCCTCAAAAATATGCAAAACATTGTGGCTAATCCTATTGCGTGGCCTCCTCATGTTCCCACATGCCATATTTAGGATTGTAGCAATTCCATTGAACCTTTACCAGGACAATGGTTCGATTCCTAAGGAATTTGAATTTTTAGTCTAGGATGTGCATCGAATCCACCTGAAAGTCCCCTTTGTGCTCCACCTGAATCACATTCCAATTAATTACGTGGTTAGTATTAGACACATAATTATTCAATAGAGACACATGAAACACATTATGAATACGCATTGATGCAGGTAATACAAGCATATATGAAATCGATCTTATCCTATCTAGTACTTCAAACAACCCACAATATCTTGCTACCGACTTTGGGAAACTTCCCAATTTCACCAAGCTCCTTTTAGCTTATACTTTCAAAAACACATGCTTTCCCACTCAAAATTCTCTATGTGCCTCATCTTTGTCGACATATCTCTTGTTCCTGTCCTGTGCAAACTTTAAATTTTTCATGATCTTTATCATATGTTCTTCCATTTCTTTGAGCAAATCTAGCCCCACAATCGCTCTGTCTGTTGGGTTATCCCAACTCATTGGTGTGTTGTATTTTATACCATATAAGGATTCAAACAATCTCATCTTTAATTATTCCTGATGCCCATTGTTATAAGTAAACTCAACCAAATACATATAGTCTTCCCACTTGGAAGGATTTTCCATTACATACATACTCAACATATCTTCAATTATTTGGTTGATCCTTTTTGTTATCACATCTGAATATGGATGATACATGGTGTTGAAATTTAGATTTGTCCCAAATCCTTTAAACAACTCTTTCCAAAGTTTGGAAGTGAAGTTGGAATCTCTACAGACACTATTTCCTTAGGCACACCATGTAGCATAGTAATTTATTTCATACAAAATTTTGCAATGTTGGTTGCCTTGTGAAAGGAGGAGATTGGGGAGAGAGCTCATGAAGAGAAAAAGGTTGTTGTGGAAAAGGTTGATGTGAAGGAATGGTTTGTGGAGAAAGGATGTTTTGATGATTTCTCTGCATGGGACACAACTCAAAATAAGCTATGTATCAAGCCAATGCGAAATACTATAAGATAATGTGCATGGTCCTTATGCAGAGTGTAGAGAATAGAATCAATGTGGGATGCAGAGAATGAACTCGATGCAAGGTTTCTCTTCATAGCACAAATAGGAAATCAAGAAAATGACAAAATGTTGAGGAAGGTTATGATTGTTTCATAAAGTGATGCAAAAATGTGGAATGTATGCAGAATGCAAAGGATAATGAATTGGGAAGGAAAAGGGGACTCCTTTTGCATCCACATAAATTGAAGATAAAATACATAGGTTGAGACATAAAAATGGATCAAAATGGATATGCAAGAGTGTACAATAAGAAACCTAACAAACACAACCCATGATGTTTGCAGTGTTGTCTAGAGGAGGGACAAATTATGTGTCTTTTTCCAAACATGTAAAATGAGTATATTATAGTTTAATGAATATATTTTCCTATTATCATATATGATTTTATACTTTAACAAAAAATTTACAAAGACTTCACAATGTTCTATAATTTATTAAAAGATTTGCCAAGACTTTACAATGTTTTATAATTCAATGAAAGATTCACTAAGATTTTGCAAGATTTTATAATTCAGTGAAAGATTCACCACTATTCTACAAGATTATATAACTCAGTGAAAGTTTCACCAACAATTTGTATATACATACGATATTATTGATAAAATAGCCTTCAAATTTTCCTATGTATCACGGGGATTCACCCATTTATTACACATATAAATTTAGGGGGGGTTCTTAAAATTTTCCCTGGGTCCAACATGATCATGACAATAATAGATTAATAAAATAAATGAAACTTTTATACTCTAAACATCTAACTAGGTTTCACAACTTTTATAGAAATTTTTGAATGCAAATATTAAGTTTAACAATACATAGAAGGGAGTGAATGTAGAATTGTCCACATAAGATGATGAGGCTCCTCAACCACCTTTAGATGACTAAGTATCGTGTATCTCAATGGCCATTTCAGAAGTGGAGAATATACCTTAGGAGAAAAATGATCATCGATGAGGCTTATTTGTTGTTGATAAATGTCTTTAATAATTGGAAAGCCCAACACAAAGACGATAAAATGGATCCTAATATAAGTTTTATCCCTATTCCTAATTTAATATTTACAGTTTCTTCTAGAGTGCCCCCTAAGGAAAGCATTAATAATGTTTATAATTATCTTGTACTTGGCTTAGTGTCAATAACATATAGGGGTTGGCCATATGCATCTACCTCAAAATAATCAAGTTAGTGATTAAGGAATGTTCCTTGCTTATTTTAGATCTTGTTTAATGGCAATTTGATGGCAATAAATAGGAAATTACAAGACCTTCTACAAGAATGGATTTAAACAATGGGAAGGAAACTAAGAATAGAGATAAGCCATGTAAAAATAACACATAATACAAAATTTCATAAAATGGGTAATATAGGGGTACTTTTCAGCCCAAGGAAAGAGTGAATTAAATCTTATCTAGATGACACTAGGGATGAGGATCAATTTTCTCACGAGGTTTTTTTGAGAAGGGATAATCATGGGTATGCATGCTAATGTTAAGTATTGACAGAGAGTGATTTTTTTTATTGTGATTTTTCCTCTAACCTTTGTGGGTTGGTGGGTCCTCGATGTCATTCCTTATTCAATGCAAGATCACTTGAAAATTCCAAGTATCACATCCCTGTATTTCAACATTACCAAAAATCGCAAATGAAATATCCCTAGATTATAAGGACTATTAAATAAACACAAAGTGGCTTATCCCTAGTTGAGGGTTTCTTTCAATGTAAATATATTGATCTATGTAACTATCTCATCAAACCAAATATGTGTGGAAGTTGTTGGGTTCATCATTTTGGAATAATTTCTTATGGATACCATTATATAGAATGTTTAATTGACAAATGGAATATGAAAACTTGAGATTCAGTCCTCCTTTGCAAGGCTGCATGTATCGAAAGTTCCTATTGAAGTGATATATTTGTATTCATGTTCCAATAACTTATGGACTAGTTAACAAATTCAATAAGAAAATTAATTTCTTTGACCTATAGTCCTTGCAAAATTGTGATGTATGTACTATTAGGGGTCGTATCATGCTTACTTTTTTGTTTAAATCGTGATAAATTATTTATGTAATAAAAAGGGTTCAACAAAGATGTTGCAATAAGGGATATTCTTCAAACACCTAGGCCCCAAGTTCTTATTTGTGCCTCCAGTGAAATTGTAACATCCCCAATTTTAATTCCTATAAATTATAATGTAATTGTACATATGTAATTTAGGCTATTGAGATAGTATGGGCTAGGCCAAAGATACTGTACTGATTAATATGGTTGAGGGTCGAGATATGTAAGTTGTACATAAAAATTATTATTAATAATAAAACATTGGTTGTGATACGAGAGGGATGGTAATGATAGGGGGCTATGATTCCACAAGAGAGGGGGATAAAGGGGGTTCCACAGGCCTAATAAATCCAATCCATTGTATTATTAAAATGTTCACCTCCTTTGAATTATCAAACCCATCATTAAATTTATGTAAGAGTATTTGGTGGGAAAAGTCATCTCACTATTTATGACAGAATGTGTAAAGTCCCCCAGCCCATCTGAGCAACATTACGGTGCAAAATACTCTTAAAATATTTTTTTCTGCTAACTACTTAACTATTTTACTGTTAGCCAATTTCCTATAGCTATCTGCTGCGAACTAAAATAGATTTAGCTATTGTCTTTAACCACAAAATAGAATCATTCGCAACATGCTATTAATCAACATGAAATTCAGCTAACAAATCATTACAGTAGCATATAAATCATTCTAATTTACACAGAGTTCATGCACAACAATTAAACACATCATTTAACACAATATAAAGATAAAACACTTATCTTTTCACAATAGTTGTGCAACCAACTGCTTGGGACAAACATTCCACCCAACCATACACTGAGTGTTCCAAATATCAACAACCAGTCACCCTCGAGTTGAGGCTAGCAATCCACAAAAGAGGCTTGTCTCTCACAGTCCACTCACATCTAATAAAACTCTTATCCCAACTAATATTTTCCTACAGCTACCCCGATTTTCCACCGGATCTCTTCCTCTTGACATGTCTAACCCAAGGAATGTACCATTATCTTATCAAGGTTAACCCAAAGGATGTACCATCCATTTATCAAGGCTAATCCAAGGAATGATCCATTCATTTATCAAGGTCTCTCTGGCACAAACAACTAGGAATATTTCAACTGGGAACTCAAGGGAAATGATGCTAGGAAAGCTATCAACAAACCAACAATAAACACTTGTTCTTTTAGGGGAACTCACCCAAGAGTTCACTCTTCAAGAATGACAACCTATATCTTTAGTTTTACAGATCCAATTCACTCCAATTACGCTCCATCTTGCTCTATAATTCGCCCTCCATGGCTGCATCAACTTCATGCTCTATTTCTTGCTCTCTATCTCCTTCATATGCACAAACTTGATTCCCTAGAACTTGTTTTCCCCAACCCATACGAATTTCATCTCTTTGGATTGCATTTATTGACTCACACTCTTCCCCAAGATGATTGTACTAAACCCCCACGTGCCCAATAAATTTGGGATGTGACCACTCACACCCACCCTCTTACATGTATTCAATGATTGGATTTGGAAACACTCAATCAGAAATGGAAAGGTTCATATACATATAGAAAATCTAGGAAAATGGGTTAAAATAATATGCTTGTGTAATTTCCCCCTTGGACCCCTCTTGTCCATTATTCTAGACACTCTCCTCTCTTGTGGATTAATTCATCCTGCATCTCTTTTCCATGTCCCCTTAGCAGCTGGCATCACATTTTATTAAATAAACTAGGAAATACAATTTTCATATTACATCTCTTTGGATGTAGCCACTCATTATATGTACATAATAATTAATTAAACTGAGGATTATAATGGGGATGTTACATTCCCCATCCCCTACAATTGTGCACCTTACATCACAATACTTATAATTTATTTTTTTTGTAATTTTACGATTCCAGTAGCAACTCCAACCAAAATCTCATGTTCCTCTCAACTCGTCAACCCAAGGAATGCATCATTCATTTATCAGAGTTAACCCGAGGGATGTACCATATGTTTATCAAGGCTAACCCAAGGAATGAGCCATTCATTTATCAAGGTCCTCAGCGTAGATGGCCAAGACTCTGAGATGCGGTTCCATAACTCTAACTTCTCAAAACAAAGTCTTTCATTATGTCTTCTTCAAAAATATAAAAAATTTATGGGTATTCTTCTTACATGTTTTCTTCATACTCACATGTATCATCTTCAGGACCACAACAGGCCCATTGAACCTTTACCTTCCCTAGGGATTTGTTCATGAGCACTTTGACTTTTCGATCGAGGATGCGTATTGGTTCTACCCAGAAATCCCCTTCGTGCTCCACCTAGATCACATTCCAATCAATTATGTGGTTAGGATCAGGAACATATTTCTTTAATAATGACACATGAAATACATTATTCACTCTCATGGATGCAGGAAAATCTAACATGTATGCAACTGGTCCTATCTTTTCTAATATTTCAAAAGGCCCACAATATCTTGCTACCATCTTCGAGAAACTTCTTAATCTTAGCAAACTTCTCTTTGCCTTTACTTTCAAAAACACATGTTATCCCACTTTAAAATATCCGAAGACTTTGTTCTTGTTTGCATAACTTTTCTTCCTATCCTAGGAAGCCTTCAAAATCTGCTTTATCTTTGCCATCCAATCTTCCATTTCTTTAACAATTCTAGCCCAACAACTTCCCTATCAGCTGGATTATCCCAACTCACTGGTGTGTTACATTTTGTTCCATACAATACCTCAAATGGACTCATTTTCAATGAGGCCTGATACCCATTGTTGTAGGAAAATTCAAATAAATGAATATAATCTTCCCACTTTGATGGTTGATCCATCACATACATTCTAAGCATGTCCTCAATTATCCCGCTAGCCTTTCAGTTTTTCCATCTGACTCTGGATGATATGTTGTACTGAGATTTAAATTTGTTCCAAAGCCCTTCAACAAACCTTTCCAAAAATTGGAAGTAAAGTTTGGATCTTTGTCTGAAACTATTGCCTTAGGCACTCCATGTATCCTAGCAACTTCTCTCTTATAAATTTCTACAATATTTGTTGCCTTGTGTGTAGTCTTTATTGTAATGAAATGTGTTGCTTTAGTCAATTTATCCACCATCACCATGATGGAATCATGTTGCTTCACTATTTTGGGTAGCTTAGTAATAAAATCAACCGTAACTACTTCCCACTTTCATTCCAGAATGGGAAATGGTTGTAACAAACCTGCTGGGTGTCTATGTTATGTCTGTACCTTTTGGCATTCTAGACATTGGGCTATATAATAAGTCACTTCTTTATTCATTCCTGGCCAAAAATATTGGCTTCTTACTGCTGCAATTGTCTTATGATATCATGGGTGCCCTGCATATGGAACATCATGCATCTCCTTCAAAACTGCATTTTTCATCTCACTAGAATTTGATGCATACACCTTACCATTGTACATGCGAATTCCATCTTGTTTCAGCTCATAATAATTAAATTTCTGCTGAAAATTACCTTGTGTAATGTCTCTTTTATTTTTAAATAATTCTGATCTAAATTTGTTGCTACAAGAATTTTGTCTTTTATATATGTCATGTACATGATAATGGATGCAATAAGCACTTAGTGAGATCTCTAGTTGAGTGCATCGACCACTTGATTTTCCTTTCCCTTTATGTGCTTAATTTCGAAGTCATATTCACTCATAAATTCCTACCATCTAGTTTTCCTAGCATTTAGTGTTGGTTGTCCAAACAATTGTTTCAGACCATAGTGGTATGTCCTTAGCTCGAATTTCTTACCCATAAGGTAATGCCTCCACATTTTCAATGCATGTACAATCATTGCTAACTCTAAGTCATGTGTAGCATAATTCCTCTCATGCTCTTTTATTTTTTTGGACTCATAGCATACCACATGATCCATTTGACTAAGAACTCCATTGATTCCTTCCTTGCATGCATTGGTGCACACAAAAAAATATTCATTTGGGTATGAAATCTTCAATATTGGTTCACTTTTCAATATTCCCTTCAAATGTTGAAAAGTGTCTTCACATTTGGAAGTCCATTCAAATTTCACTCCCTTCTTTTGCAAAGAAGTGATTGGACTTGCAATCTTTGAAAAACCTTTTATGAATCTTCGGTAATAACTGGAAAGACCCATGAATGATCTTACCTCTGTCACATTCTTTAGCACTGGTCATCCTCTAATAGCCTCTATATACTCAGGATCAACTTCTATCCCTGTTGTTGATATTATATGCCCCAAGTAGTGAATCTTGTTTTGGCAAAAGATGCACTTACTTAGCTTGGCATACAATCTATGCTCTCTTAAAAATTGCAGCACCATTCTTAAATGATGCTCATGTTCCTCTTTTGATTTAGAATAGATGAGTATATCATATAAGAATACAATGACAAAATTGTCCAGGTATTCCCTGAACACTCCATTCATTAGACACATAAAAACTATTGGGGAATTTGATAGCCCAAATGGCACTACCTTGAATTCATAATGCGCATATCTTGTTCTGAATGTTGTCTTGTTGATGTCTTCTTACTTTATCCTTACTTGATGATAGACTGATCTCAAGTCAATCTTTGAAAACATTCTTGCACCTTCTAGCTGATCAAACAAATCATCAATTCGAGGCAAAGGATACTTATTCTTTATGGTAACCTTATTAAGTTTCCTGAAATCAGTACAAAACCTTAATGTTCCATCCTTCTTCTTCACAAAAATAATCGGGGCTCCCTAAGGTGACACACTTGGGCGTATATACCCCTTTATTAACAACTCTTCAAGCTACATCTGTAACTCTTTCAATTTTGGTGTACCCATTATGTATGGTGTCTTGGACATTGGGGCAACTCCTGGCACTAAATCAATAGAGAAATCAATGTCTCTCTTTGGTGGGAATCTTGGAATTTCTCTAAAAACATCTTCAAAATCCATCAAGACTAGATGGTCTTCAATACTTACCACTTTATCTTTCGTTTCCTCCTCCATATGGGCTTTAAATATTTGACATCCCTTCCTGAAGCTCTTCTTCAACTGCATAGATAACATTTCACTAACATCTACAACTCTTGGAATTCCTTGTATCTTGCCTTGCTTCCCTTCCTCATCAAGACATGTGATTTTCTTGTTGTAACAGTCTAGGATAGCATGATGTTTCTCCAACCAATCCATTCCAATTAGACAATCATATGAACCCAACGGTATGATGTTTACATCTACCTTTGTGCTAAGTCCATTCATTTCTATTTGACAATCTTTAACCAACTCATTGATCTTCCTCTTGGCCCCTGTGGCTAACTGAACTAACCAAGATTTCTTATTCTTACTTCTTTGCAAGTGAAATATTTCAACAATGTTAGCATTTATGTAACTATGGCTAGATATGGAATCAATTAAAATTGCTATGGGTTGGTTATCAATATTACCTTCCACTTCGATCATGGGGGATTGATACTATGCCTTCTTGTTTTCCAAGTCTAAATAAATCTTTGGAATGATTCCTCCCATGTATTCCACTATTTTAATCTCCTGAACATTGTGGATGGTCCTCATTCTTTCTCCTTTATGAGGGCAGTCCCTATATAAGTGATTCCCCTCACATCCCCAACATTGGATAGGCTGCTACCTTGGCCTTTTCCCAAATGAATCTACATTCTTTTGTTCATTTTGGGATGCATGACCTTGCTGATTTGCTTGGGAGTTGTTTCTAAAAAAGGGTTGTTTAAAACCTTTCTACCTTTGATCATTTTTCCCTTTCATCTCGTCATTCCAATCCTTTTGGAACACTGGCCTTCCTTTGCTTTTCTCATAAATGTGCATTTCTCTCCTTATGATTTCCTCCAAGGTATTGGGGTTATCATAACGATTCTTGTCACTGTAGAAGGAGGGTAACCCACTTAGAAACCTTTGTGTTTTAGCCTTCTCATCCTTGATGAAGTCAACATACTTAAACAATTCAAAGAACTGCTTCTCATATTCCTCCATTGTCATGGTTCCCAATTTGAGTTCAAAGAACTCTTTCATCTTTCTCTCATAGTAATTCTTGGACAAGCTTGGAAATATCCTTTGAACTTCCTCCATGAGATCCTTTTCTCATCGAGGTTCTTGTCTTTCTTAAGTTGATCCCACCACATGGTTGCATTTCCTTGCAAGTGGTAGGTGGAAATTCTAGCCTCTATCCGAGATGGGTAATCATGTAGTTGTAAATATTTCTTCATTTCCAACAGTCAGGCTTATGCCTCTTCTCCTTTCTCATGATCAGCATTGAAAGAAGGTGGCTTGATTTTCATGAGTTCACCTTGCAAAATGTCTTCCTTTGGCCTTCTTCTTTTCCTCCGAATACGAGACACACTTTGGATGTTCCCTAGCCCTGAGCTTGCATGAGTTCTTCTAGTGGAATACCTTGGAGAATGATGGTGCCTACTCATGCTTATTGAATACCTATCATTTCCATGATCATCTCTTTTTCTATGGCACCTTGATGCTGATACTTGTCTAACACTAGCTGCTTGCTTGGTGCTAGAATCCTTGTTGACTTTCTTATGCAACATATTTAAGCTATGGAGTATTTCTTCTTGAGCCTTCATAATCCTTTCATTATTAGCCCTGTAGCTCTGCACTTTCCTATGCAAACTTATCATAGTGACATGCTCTTTCCTATCTCTTCTTCCATTTGAATTTGTCTAAACATTTCCCATGTTGACATGCAGACCTATGATCTCTTCTTCATGGATGTAAGATCCTTGAGCATATTCCATAACTTTAGTCCTCATATAAGGACTAAAGTTTCTTTCTATACCTCTAATTCTGCAAGAAATGTGCATGTAATAATTTTAGAACATGTGTATTATAAAATATTTCATTAATTGGAATACGTGTTGCTTCCTCAACAATTTATGAAGGATTCATTTCATAGTTCACACTATGATTCCCTAGATACATTCCTCTGTGAAATAGCTTTCCAATGATTGTAATATTGCCTGAAATTGAGCTCTGGTTTGAAATTTATAGCATTCTGAAGTTTTTTGAGGCATCTTTGGCCAATGGCCATCCCCTTCACCACATGGAATCCAAATAACTTCACCTCTCTCATGCCATCTGACATGGCATGGTCATGACCTAGGTTGTCATCCCCTGATGATGACGTGGCTGCTAGTTGAAGGTGTTAAGCCCTAATATTGGCTCATTACCCCTTAATTGGGGCATATTACATTAGTAGTGTTATTTTATTTATGTCGGCTTTATTCCATTAGTTGTAATTATACATCCTAGTCTCCTATATATACCAAGGAGACAATTTCATTTGGATTCATATTGTACTTGAACATTTATGTGGGGTAAAAGGAGGTTGCCCCCTCGAAGAGGCTTATTGTCTGAAATTATCTCTTTTTCAAGGAATTAATTACTTATTCTGAGGTTTTTCTATGCTATATTGATATTTGGTTCTTAACATATGGTATCAAAGCTCAAGGTCTTGGGGTTTCACTTCTACAACCGAGAAACCTTGGAATTTTCGCTCTAACTTTGTTTATACAACGTTTCAGAAGAAACGGCTTGGAGGATATTTAGTAGACAGATCAAGGTATGCTGGGTTAAAATTTTATCTCCTGAGGCCTTATACTTTCGAAGATAAACCCTGTGCAATATATGGTTCTGGAATCATCCTGAACTGAGTCATTGCAGAATTTTTGCTATAAAAAATTTTCTGTAACGTTTCAGAACCTGAAATGTAGAGGATATTCACAGAAATTAGTAAGGTATATTTGGTAAACATTTCAGTTTCTGGGTCATCTTACATTTTTAGATACACCCTTTGGAAGATAGGGTATTTGACTAGTCCTATTGACTAGTCTCAAGAAGGTGTTCTAGGTAAAACGATCATAACTTCTTCCTAGAGTATCCAAATTGAGTGAGACTAGTTTCATTGGATAGTGGACATTCTGTAGTATTTTTGGTACAAGTTTCAAAATTTTATATCAATTATTTTGTGTGGGGCACACTATACAAGTGAGATCTTATGGAAAGGCCAAAAATCAGCAATTTGTGGGGAAGTTACTATAAATTCCACTTGGCACATCCAATTTTGATCAGACCTATGGCATTGCAGAGAAGAAATATCATAGAGCTACATAAAAGAAATTTTCTTACCTAGAAGGGCCGAAACTTGGGAGATACAACAGAAGAAATATTGTCTAGCAGAACCACCTCAAAATCAAGGTTCAAAAGTGATACTTGGCCAACATGCCACACAAAAGGGAACTTATTCACCTTCATCAAGATTCCAAGTAGGATTTTCTGGAGGCTAATGCATTTAAGGTGGCAAGAAATGTTGAAAGTAAAAATATGGTTGGCTACTAGAAGGACCAATCCTAACATCTATAGAGAGAACAATGCTCATTCTTCTAAAACACCTCAACCTACAAGGTTGGCACCTCAACAATTGGAGGAAAGAAAAGAAAAAGGTTTATGCTTTAATTGTGATAGCAAGTACAGTAAGAGACATAAGTGTGGTGAGAAGAAATTATTCTACATAGAATGAAGGAAGAAGATATCCCAAAAACAACATTCCGAACTCATGAAGGCCATTATGAAGTTTTGGTCATGCCTTTTGGCCTTAAAAATGCACCTTCCACATTCCAAGGGTTGATGAATTCCATTTTCAAGCCCTTCCTTCGAAAATTTGTGTTAGTATTTTTTGACGATATACT
>JZKD02S1918464.1:515347-616174 GCA_000966675.3 Picea glauca
GTAAAAGGAGGTTTCCCCCTCGAAGAGGATTATTATCTGAAATTATCTCTTTTTCAAGGTGTTGAGTACTTATTCTGAGGTTTTTCTATGCTATATTGATATTTGGTTCTTAACAGTAGGGAAAATATCCCTGTCTTCACGAATACTGGGACTTCGACCCTCCGTCGTTCTTGTACAGGTCTACAATATATTCAAAGACCCAAAGTCCCAAATTATCCTCTCTCTCCAAGATCTATGGTGGGGATCAGTCCACCCTTAGATCCGACAATTGGGATTTATCTGCACCTAACATAAGGTTTAGACTTGGCAAGGGTCCTACACTAAAATCACATTCCTTGAGCATTTTCATCAACGATCGTGACTTAATCAATCATCGAGATCTATGGTTTGCACATTCCAACATGAATGCTTGTTAACTCCTTCCTCACTACGCACGTAGATCCTGTGCTGACACGTAGCCAAGCTAACCGACGATCCTGATCAAAAGCACATGACCTCTTGATAATTAATGCCCTTAAATATTTACATTGCACTTTCTCTCTCCTATGTCGATCTATGTCCTTAATGGATGGTTTGATCTCCACTTCCCACAACTCTGACGAATCTTGGACACCTCCAAGCCTTGATGATCGGCGACTCTAGCTTAATCATTAGTTGTGATGGACGACTGAGGTTATTCGATGCTCCGACGTTTAACACATCCTCCTATATCCTTGAATCTCTCAAAGTTATGAAGTTCCAAAGTCCCAAAGTTTTGGACTTCTTTTCCACGTACTTCAGCCTTCGACACTTCGGCGTTTCAGCGCTTAATGCACCATCCTATATCCTTGCTTCTCCCAGAGTCCCGAAGTTCTAGAACTCCCACCACGTACTCTAGCCTTCATCACTTTGACTCTTCGACATTTGGCATGTGCACCAACATTACAAATCTCCCGAAGTCCCGTAGTTTCAAAGTTCCGAACTCTCGAAGTAAGACTTCGTCGAAGTGCTTATGCTATCCTTCCACTAGTTGATCGAACGGTTGAGAAAAGATCCCAACGGATCCTTGATCTACAGTCCATGTTTTTCCTGAATTCCTCCCCTCGATATGACGGTTAATAGTACCTCTTACTCTATCCTTCCATTATACTTGATCTAACAGTTGAGAGAGATCCTAAAGGATCCCTAGATCAATGGTTCATGTTAGTTCATGAATTCGGCGTTCAAGGATTACAACCATTCCAAACTATTTCACA
Organism: Picea glauca; assembly: GCA_000966675.3. Lineage (NCBI taxonomy): Eukaryota > Viridiplantae > Streptophyta > Pinopsida > Pinales > Pinaceae > Picea > Picea glauca. Next base: position 516,583 of record JZKD02S1918464.1, read on the forward strand.
CCCGAAGTGGTCAATGTCAAATGACCATAACTTGCATCTGATGGTCAAGAAGGGTCTCGAAGGATCCTTAGATCAACGACTCGCGTTACTTCGCGACTTCACATTCCTTAAAGGGCTTAACCCCATTTAAGTCATAAAGGTTTACCTACCTGAAAGGTCATAAAGCATGGATGACTTCTTGTTGTCAGTTGTCATTATTGCTTACCCTGTCCTTCCATTAGGCTTGATCTAACTGTCAAGAGAGATCCTAAAGGATCCGCAGATCTACGTTTCTCTTTATTTTGCGACTTCAACATTCGGGAGTTCTGGCCATCTAACACCTTTTTATAATCTCAGAGTGAGTCAACATCGAAATAGACTGTAGTTCGCATATGATGGTTAGGAAGTATCCTAAAATTTCTTATATCGATGACTCGCGTTACTTTGTGGTCAAAAACTTGGTCAAGGTTTAACGATAAGGTGAATCCCACAATAGAGGATAAGAAATTTCTAGTTTCCAATCAACTCTCTAGTAACTGTTTCGACCGGTTGCCTTCGGCTAGATTTGGATGTTGTGAAGTTCTAACATCCCAAAGCTCCTGACCTCTGAAGTCCTGAAGCTCAAATATCTTAGATTTTTTTGGGCATAGCGCAGGGTTCCTGAACCCTGCTCATATGGAACTTTGACAAGCCCCAGAGGGCTACACTCTTAAATCTTATCCTAGATTTGGGTTAATTCTGTGGATTCAAGCCTAAGGTCACTTTGACAAGAAAAATGTTGAATCCTTAGGAATATTTAAATTTATCAGGATGAATCTTGGTCGTCAATCATGATATCAAACATGATATCAATCGACGATTCTACAAACTACCTGTAACTCTAAAGATGACCATTAAACTTGAATTTTAGTCACGAAAATGGGGATTTATCTCTAAAATCTCTATTTTCCCTCCAAATCGATCACAAACAAAATCTGCAACAACGAATTTAATGAATTTTCTCTGGTTCAAGACCATACAAGCCCGGTGTTTGAACCAGAAGCTTTGATACCATAATGAAACATCCCCTGACCCATCTAGGTGACATTACAGTACAAAATACTCTTAAAAACAAAATTTTTGCTAACTACTTAACTATTTTACTGTTATCCAATTTCCTGTAGCTATCTGCTACGAACTAAAACAGATTTAGCTATTGTCTTTAACCACAAAATAGAAGCATTCATAGCATGCTATTAATCAACATGAAATGCATCTAACAACTCGTTACAACAACATATAAATCATTCTCATTTACATAGAGTTCATGCACAACAATTCAACACATCATTTAATACAATAGCAAGATACAACACTTATATTTTCACAAAAGTTGTGTAACCAACTTCTTGGGATGGACGTTCCACCCAACCGTAGACTGACTGTTCCAAATCTCAATAGCCATTTAGCCCCGAGCTGAGGCTAGAAATCCACAAAAGATGGTGGTTTCTCACAGTCCACTCACAACTCATAAAACTCTTATCTTGACTTATATTTTCCTACAGCTACCCCGATTTTCCACCAACTCTCTTCCTATTGACTTGTCCAACCCAAGGAATGTACCATTCATTTATCAAGGTTAACCTAAGGGATGTACCATCCATTTATCAAGGATAACCCAAGGAATGATCCATTCATTTATCAAGGTCTCTTTCGAACATGCATCTAGGAATCTCTCATCTAGGAACTCAAGGGAACTACTGCAAGGAAAACTATCACCAAACCAACAACAAACACTTGTTGTTTTAGTGAAACTCACCCAAGAGTTCACTCTTCATTCCTAACAACCTGACTCTTCAATTTTTCAACTCCAATTTGCTCCAATTATTCTCTAGCTTGCTCTAGAATTCTCCCTCCATGGTTGCATCAACTTCAAGCTCTATTTCTTTCTCTCTATCTCCTTCCTATGCACAAACTTGACTCCCCATAACTTGTTTTCCCCAACCCATACAAATTTCCTCTCTTTGGCTTTCCTTTCTTGACTCACACTCTTCCCCAAGATGATTATACTCAACCCCCATGTGCCCAATAACTTTGGGATGTGACCACTCACGCCCACCCTCTTACATGTATTCAATGATTGGCTTTGGAAAAACTCAATCGGAAATGGGAGGTTCATATACAAATAACAAATTTAGGAAAATGGGTTAAATTAATATACTTGTGTAATTTCCCCCTTGGACCCCTCTTGTCCATTATTCTAGACACTCCCCTCTCTTGTAGATTAATTAAACCCCCATATCTTGTCCAAGTCCCCTTAGCAGTTGGCATCACATTTTATTAAATAAACCAAGAAATACAATTCACATATTACATCACTTTGGCCATAGCCACTCATTATATCTACATAATCATTAATTAAACTGGGGATTATAGTGTGGATGTTACAGCATGGGCTACTTGTACCACCACTTTTTAGGAGATGTGAGACTCAAAGCTTGCATGAGACAAAAGGAAATTCAAGTACGAAAAGGGGAGAGTTTTTAGAATATGTTTTTGCGCAACAAGAGGAGAGTTGAGTGTTGAGATAGGTCACCAACCATGCTGTGTATGAGAGAAACCATGAGAGGGATACTTTTATGCTAAAAATCAGGCCGTGTGCTTATAGTGTATTTCCTATAGAGGAAAATTGCTCAAGGGCCTTGAGAAGGTTGCTGCGAGCACTCCATTGTTACAACTAATATTTTTGGAGTCCCAAGCTATGCTATTTCCTGACCAACCTTGTGTTGGAGACCTAGAGGTAAGTGGGATAGCCTGATAGACTGTGTGGCAAAGAAGGGGATCCCATTCCTTGAGTTGTGCAGGTTGAGGGGAAAAAGAGATGGTGGATTGGAATTGTTATAGGAGTTAGAACCTGATTTTTGGGATACTGTGTGTGGACAATGGACAACCAAGAGGGCCATACCTCCTTGTGGACTCATAAGCCTAGCTCAAGGCTGGATAGCTATTGAGAGTAATGGAACAATAAGCCTATGGTTGGGAGGGACATCCTTCATACACAACTAGTTGGAGATTATCAAGAGATAAGTGTATTGTTATATTTTGTATGTATAATTATGCTATGTAAAAGAATATTTAAATGTTGTGTTTGCTTGATTAATTGCATTCAAGAAATTTTAATATGTTGTTATATGCATGAGCAATTGTGGGTCTATTTCCTTTGTTAATTGTATTGTATCAGGGCATTTTAAATGGGTTTAGTAAGCTGGGTACATTACAGAAATTGAATTTCCTTCACCACCCAATTGGAAATAGTATTATATTGGACATGCTTATACCTTTTACAAGTTTGTTTTTCCTTTGTTTGTTATTATTTTTATTTTTAAAAGTATTTGAAAATTTTCCCTATTGGTTTGATCATGACCAATTTGGAACTCTTTTGTGTTAGGTTGAAAGGCGAATGGATAGAGGGATATAATTTTTGTTTTCATATGGTGACCTTTTAAGGTTAATAATGCCATCAAAGGTCTACTCTTTCGTAGTCTCTATGTTATGCAATTTTACTACAATGTGGTGTTATTTTGTCATAGTTCTATAGTGTTTTTGAAGTCCTTTTCTTTGCATACGTGTACATTGCAATATGGAAGCTTAAGATAATGTGAACAACTAAACCATGATGTAAAATTAACATACAAGGGATACATAATAGACTATGTAAAGAATTTGGTTATTTTCGTTGTGGAAAGAATTTATTGCATCTAATCCAATCATTTAGGTTCACTATATCTATTTTTGAAATAATTTATTGCATCTAACTCTGTTCACTATTTCTATTTCTACATTCTAGAATAGATTTCAAGTTATGTGTTTTTATTGAGGTGTTTTTTCTTTGTACATATATTGTAGAGTATGCTTTTGAAATTGTCCACATTTAGTTATCATGTCTTGGAGATTTGGCATTGATCACTAAATGAACAAAGGAAAACCTAGCATGAGTTAGAATTCATATGTCTTGAACAAATACATGTCGATGTCTCTGAAATTGCATGATCATTAGTTATATAAGGTAGTGTTAATCTTTATTGCAAGTGCAATGGTGTTGAGTATATACTCAGAAGGTTCAAAGATAATCATGGTGCTCACAATTGAGAAGCGTGCAAATGATCATTGGAAATTCTCTTGGCCAAGTGCCAAAAGTTTAAAGAATTAGCAAGAGAAATGGGGGAATTTTGTTGTTGTTGCTCAAAGGAAGATGGTTACAATGAGGAAAGATCAAAGCGATTTTGTGTGCGTTGAACTAAATAGGAACTCACAAGGTGTACTCAATGTTAGAATTGAATGCTTCTATTCAAATCATTATCATAAATTGTGCAAATTGGTGACCCGTCCCTTGTACAAGTGACATAATAGTACAGAGTGACATCCACAAAACTTTACTTGTAGAAATATAATGTCTCAAAAAGGACAAAGTTCCAATTGAAAGTATTTAGAAGATATAATGGAGGATGGGGTTCCTAATCTTGGGACTGAATTCCAACTAGTAGTTTTATTTGTGAATGTGTTGGTGATATTTTGTTAGATGAGGAGAACCAACAATTTGAGGAAATTCATTGCTTTCTTAATGCAAAGTATTCCAAGGAAAATTCAACAAACTAGGGTAATGTTTTTGATGTCCTTCCTCCTCCAAAAGAAGCAAGATGGTTTTAGTCTAACTCCAATTGAATTGACATTTACCATAAATTCTAGAGACATGGAGAAGATTTATGGCTTCATCAATCACATTCATTCTCCTAATATTTTCCTTCAAAATCTCATTTATGACTATCAAGATAATAGATTTCCCCATATCATGATTTTTTCCTAGAATATTTTTTATATACAAACTAGTATTGAGGACATCAATGAAAATATAATTATATAAATAAGATTTTCCTTCAAAATGTCATTTATGACTATCAAGATAATAGATTTCCCCATATCATGATTTTTTCCTAGAATATTTTTTATATGCAAACTATTATTGAAGATATCAATGAAAATATAATTATATAAATAAATTATATTTATGTGGTTCAATATATTAAGAAGGAAATTTTATTAGAAATTATATACAACTATTACAACTTGAGAGGTAAACATTGTTAGGTTGTGAGACTCTTTTTTATCTTATATATCAAATCTAGATAAGCAATCTTTGTTAAAATTGCAATTTTGTATTAATTAAATTGTTGTTTTTAATATTGAAAACTTTGTTAAAAATGAATTGAGTTATTATAACTAGATTGTGCTATGTTAATATCTAATATTAAGATCCATAAATTCAAAATTATTCCCACCCAATCATGAACCAAAATTCCTATTTTTCCCTCCTATTATCCTACACAATTTAAATTTAACTATTTCATACAACGTTTAATTTATTAATATTATCAATTTTATTATTATGTTTTATTTTTAAAACTACTCTTTCTCTAGGAAGATATTCATTAAGTAAACTTTAACTATTAACTAAAATTAATTTGAAGCATAATGATTTGTGACATTTCCGTTCAACCCACATGTAAAATATATTTAACCGCATTGCAATCTAAGAGTGTACCTTTGATTTAACCACAAGCATTCTTTTGATTAACTGCGATCGCATAGACTTTGAATTAGTGCATATTCAAAATTTACAAAATTTACCGTTTGAACATTGTGTTTTCATACAATGAAATATGTTTTCATAGTAAGACACCGTGGTTTCTCTCGAAGAGATATGTCAAGTTCACGTAATTATACTAATAAATTTATCTTTAATTTTATAAATTTATAAATTCATTTAATTATAATTTTTTTTTTTATGAAAAAATAAATTATTTGTTACATAATTATGTGCTAAGATATTTTATATCATTAATTAAAATGTAATTTTTAAAGAGAGAAAACTCATTTTTTTTAGTGGTTAGGTGAATTTAAATTCTACAAGTTATTATTATTATTATTTTCATTTTTTTCCTTATAGATCTCAATAATAGCTAATTATTATTATTATTATTTCATTTTTTATTAGTTTGATAATAGTGTATTTCTACATAGGTCCAACATCTTAAGCAATGTTTATACAAAGAGATCAAATATCAACACACGCTTGTTTTACATGGTTAAAACATTCAAAGAAGGAAATGGTCCACAACCCTAGTTAATGACACTACTTGAGGCAATCTATTTGTTATGGTCCTAACCCGAACATAGGTAGAACAATATATTCGGATGTAATAAAGGTCAATATTAATAAGGCCTTTCAATAAAATAGAATAAGGCAGATGTAAGAAGACCTAATAGAAGCTTCCGCTTCTAGAAGGATCTTACTCTAGATGCTTCTTTTGATAGACATATTTAGTATAATAGGAGTCGAGGGTATGAGAACCCTAGCTTGGAGATTATTGTAATAGAGCATTGCTCGGCTGGAGGTTGTTCCCTCGAAGAGGCCCGTGAACATTTCTTTCTGAATCAAAGTGCTATTTATGTGTTGTTCTTATATAATTTATGTGTTATTGTGGAGATTATGCTAGTTATATTACTGTTATTATGCCATTTCTAGCATTTTATTTCTGTACTGCATACTTTTTATATATGGTATATTACAAGTGGTATCAGAGCACTTTCCTTGGCAGAAATTGTGGGTAATTTTTTTTCCAGGGTAGAGACGTATTTCAGTGTCTTTAAGCCACAAAGATCTGTTGTTACGCGCATAAACCCGCGGTTGAGGGATTCATACATGCAGGAAATACAAGCAGGTTCTTAAGCGCACATATGTTGGCCACCCTTGTAACCCTTGTTGGTACCCCTTCAAGTGGTAGCGCATCAGACAACACCTGTGTACAGATCGACCTAGATTTCCTGAAGCCCTCTTTATATAAACCGATCGACCGCCTAACTGTTATAGTGCCACTGAGAACAACACTTGGGAAGATACTCTCTAGTACCTGGGTAGTCGGGTAGTACGGCTAAGGCTACGATCTATCCTCCTTAGTTAGTGCCATGGGATATTGGGCCGAGTACTACTGTTGGACCCCGCACATATATCAGAGAGCTATAGCACAGGGCAAACCCTTGTCTGTAGAAACCTTGAATACCTAACCCTTGGGGGACAGAAACATAAACAAATTAAAACAAACAAGATCTATTTCCGTGCAACTGTGTTTGGGTTGCTAAATCAATACACTTTTCTTCCTAGTTAAGCATTTGGGGATTTCATCTCTGCAGTACTCTTCAGACCGGAGTACAACTCCGCAGGTGTAAAATATATATATATATATATATGGAAATTGTTTCACCATTATTTGAGACCTATTCCATTGGATTCACCTCTTCTCCCTTATCACCTTCATACATATCATTTTTTGGCAAAAAATTCTAACCCCACTAACCCCTTTTCAGTTCCCTCATCCTCGTGGCCCATACCCGTAGCCAAGAATTGGAAGCTCACTTCAATACCTTGCAATCTAGTCTCACCATGACCCAACAAGAAGTGAAACAACTCAGTGCCAATTTTGAAACCATCAATACAACCATGCAGTCCTCAATGGAGGAAGTCAAACAAGAACTGACCACCCAGCTTGAATCTGTCTTTTCATCACTCTGCAACAAACTGAAAATCCCTATAGATAACCCTTCCCCTGGCTCACCTCCACATATTGACGGTGAACATTCCTCTCATTCCCATAACTTCTAGCAGCATCACTTTCAACGCGAGCTACACCTTCCACGGGTAGATGTGACCAAATTTGATGGCTCGGACCCCACTGGGTGGGTAACCCAAATGGAACATTATTTCTCTTTATATGGCATTACAGATGACTTGGCCAAACTCCGGTATGGTGTTCTCCATCTAATCAAGAACGTTGGCAATGGTGGCAATGGAGAAAAACTTCCCATCAAGGGTATATTGCTTGGACACACTTTTTGGCTGAACTTTATGAATGCTTTGACACTGACACCAACCATTTGGGCCGTTTGACAAAGTTGAAACAATCAAGGATAGTGGAAGACTTTATAGCTGCCTTTGAGTGCCTGACTTTTCAAACAGAGGGCATAACTGATGCCTTTTTTCGAGAGTGTTTTATCAGTGGCTTCAAGGATGAGATTCGGGCCCATGTCCTCATGGCTCGACCTTCAAGTTGGGTGGAGGCTACTAAAAGAGATAAAGAAGCACAACAGGTTGTATCTTCTCAAAACTGAAAACCCTCCTTTATCCCTTGCCCTAAACCTGTAAATCCCACTACTCCCTCCGCCCCATTAAAGATCCAAAAATTGACCAGGGTTGAAATGGCTGAATGCCAACTCAAAGGCCTTTGTTATAATTGTGATGACAAATATTTCCCGAGCCACAAGTGTAAGGAACAAAATATTTTTATGGCCATCTCCGAGGATATTTCAGAAGAGGATGTTGAAACTCCCCTTTTTCTTGAGTCACCTGAAACCATTGACATAACCCCTCCCTCAGACCCACCCGAAGTAGAACTGGTCATTTCCCTCAATGCTCTCAATGGCTTCTCCGCTCCCCAAACCCTCAAGTTAATTGGTTACATCAAGCATCGGAAGCTCATCATTCTGGTTGATAGTGGAAGCACCCATAATTGTATTCATCGCCGCATTGCCCAAGAAACGCATTGCTACATCCATGTCGTCAACAATTTCCAAATCATGATTGCCAATGGTGGTTCCATGAAATGTGGAGGACGTTGTGAAAATGTGCATCTCCAAATCGGTGACTACCACTTAAAATCCCATATGTTTTCTATCGACATGGACAATTATGACATTGTGTTGGGTGCAGACTGACTAAGGACTTTGGGTCCCATTCTCATGGATTTTAAGGAATTGACCATGCAATTCGACCAGGAGGGCCACCAATATAAATTCCAAGGCATCACTGCTAGTTCACCTGAGATCATTAGTTCCCATTGCATGGAAAAGATGCTCAAAAAAGGTCATTCTAGTGTTATTTCCCAACTCCATGCCATATACGCAACAGAGACACCCTCGGTGCCGTAAGACCTCCAATCCCTCCTTCTCGTGGTGTTCATGATCATTCCATTCCCCTTGTACCCGGAAGCCTTCCTCCCAATATCCGTCCATATCGCCACCCCTTTTCACAAAAAAATGAAATTGAGAAAATGGTCCAGGAACTCCTTAGTGCAGGCGTTATCCGCCCTAGTACGAGCCCCTACTCTTCTTCTATAGTCATGGTCCCGAAGAAAGAAGTTTCTTGGCGAATGTGTCATGACTTCCGTGCCCTCAACAAACTGACCATTAAAGACAAATTTCTCATTCCTGTCATTGATGACCTCTTGGATGAATTGAGTGGTGCCCAATTCTTTACTAAACTTGATCTTCGCTCGAGCTACCACCAGATACGTATGAAAGAGGCAGACATTCCCAAGACTGCCTTTAGAACTCATGAGGGCCACTATGATTTTTTGGTCATGCCCTTTGGCTTGTGTAATGCCCCCTCCACCTTCCAAAGCCTCATGAATCATGTCTTCCGTCCTTTTCTCCGTCATTTTGTCTTAGTTTTCTTCGATGATATCCTCATCTATAGAAAAACCTGGACAAACCATCTTACTCATGTGGATGAAGTTCTCCATCTACTCTCTCAGCACCAACTTTTCCTGAAATAGTCTAAATGTGCTTTTGGCACCTCAGAAGTAGAATACTTGGGTCATCTGGTTGGCAAGGATGACATCAGGGTGGATCCAAAAAAGATTGAAGCTATGCAAGACTAGCCACACCCAAATAATTTCAAAATCTTGCAGGGATTTATGGGCTTAATAGGGTATTATCGCAACTTTGTTAAGAATTATGGAAAGATTGCAGCACCTCTCACTGCTCTCCTAAAAAATAACTCTTTCACTTGGACTCCATCCGCTGCTCAAGCTTTTCAAATTTTGAAGATGGCCATGTGCACCACTCCAGTTCTGGCCCTTCCTGATTTCACAAAGACCTTTGTGTTGGAATGTGATGCCTCAGGGAAAGGAATTGGTGTTGTCCTTATGCAAGAGGGTCGACCTCTGGCCTTTACCAGCAAGCAACTATCTGACAGGAATCTGGGCAAATCCATCTATGAAAAGGAAATGATGGCTATTCTACATGCCTTTAATCTGTGGTGCCCTTATCTATTGGGGCAATGTTCCAAAATTAAGACTGACCATCAAAGCCTCAAGTATTTTCTGGAACAACGCATTTCCTCCCCGGAGCAACAAAAATGGGTGACTAAGCTCTTTGGATATGATTATGAGATCATTTACAAGAAAGGCAAAGACAATGTGGTGGTGGATGCACTTTCCCAAAAATATGAAGATGAAAGATCCCTTTTTTCTCTTTCCTTCATTGTACCAGATTGGCTCCAAGCCGTTCACCAGGAATGGCTACAAGATCCCAAAAGTTCGCATCTAATCTAGGAATTGAAGTCCAATGCTCCAACTCCCCTAGGGTACTCTTGGCTCCATGATGAGTTTCGATACAAAGGTCATTTGTATTTAAGTAAACAATCAAAGCTTAAATCCACGGTACTTTCTGAGCTTCATGCTACACCCATAGCAGGGCACTCCGGGTTCACCAAAACGTTCTTTTTTCTAGGATGGCATGAAGCAGGACATCCGTAATTTTGTCACTGAATGTGATGTGTGTCAATGAAACAAGGGAGAAACAGTCAAATCTCTGGGCACACTACAACCACTTCCGATTCCACCTACTATTTGGAAGGATATCTCTATGGACTTTATTACCGGCTTACCCAAATCGGGAAATAAATTAGTCATAATGGTGGTTGTTGATCGCCTTTCCAAGTATGCTCATTTCTGCACTCTTCAACACACATTTACAACATCCACGGTGGCTCAAATTTTCATGGGCCAAGTCTTCAAGCTTCATGGCATGCCACACTCTATTGTTTCTGATCGTGACCCAACTTTCACAAGCAATTTTTGGAAAGAACTATTCAAGCTATAGGGCACCCAATTGCATCTCATCACAACTTATCATCCCCAGACTGATGGTCAAATGAAAGTTGTCAACAAGTGTTTGGAAACATATCTGAGTTGTTTTGCCTCTGAAAAGAAAAATCAATGGGCTCAATGGTTACCCCTAGTTGAATGGTGGTACAACACTTCCTACCATACAACTACACGCATGGCTCCTTTTGAAGCGGTATATGGACAAAAGCCACCTTCAGTTCTCTCATACTTACCGAGTACCTCGAAGGTTTAGGCGGTTGACCAAACACTTACAGTTCAAGAGGCTATTCTCCGTACCCTCAAAGAGAACTTGGTAATGGCACAAAATTGCATGAAGCAACAAGCAAATCAAGGTCACTCTGAATGCCAATTTGCAGAAGGGGATCAGGTGTTTTTGTGACTGCAACCTTAGAAGAAAACTTCCCTCAAGGCCGAGCATTATCAAAAGCTAGCACCCAAATTTTATGGTCCTTATACAATTCTCAAGCACGTGGGACAAGTAGCCTACCAGTTAGCTCTGCCCTGTCATTTGAAGCTACATCCTATTTTTCATGTTTCATGCTTAAAGAAGGTGATTGGAACTAGGTCCCAAATTCAAACCAACCTTCCTGAGTTAGCTGAAGAAGGATCCATTTGGCTACATCCAGAAGAAATTTTGGACCAGCGTGAGCGTTGCCTACGTCAAAGAACCATCAAGGAAGTGCTAGTCCAGTGGAAAGATACAACTCTAGCAGATGCCACTTGGGAACCAACTACCATTCTGCAACAATTTCCACATCTCAAGCCTTTAGGACAAGGTTGTTTTTAAGGGGGCGGACATGTTAGGGTCCTAACTCGCACATAGGTAGAACAATATATTTAGATGTAATACAGGTCAATATTAATAATGCCTTTCAATAAAATAGAATAAGGTGGATGTAAGAAGACCTAATAGAAGCTTCCGCTTCTAGAAGGATCTTCCTCTAGATGTTTCTTTTGATAGACATATTTAGTATAAATAGGAGTCGAGGGTATGATAACCCTAGCTTGGATATTATTGTAATAAAGCACTGCTCGACTGGAGGTTGCCCCCTCGAAGAGGCCCGTGAACATTGCTTTCTAAATCAAAGTGTTATTTATGTGTTATTCTTATATCATTTATGTGTTATTGTGGAGATTATGCTGGTTATATTATTGTTATTCTTCCATTTCTAGCATTTTATTTATGTACTGCATACTTTTTATATCTGGTATATTACAATATTACTGCAAAACTAAAATATTTTACATATGATTTTCTCACAATCGATCATAAGGAAATAACCCTATATGACCTTTAAATAAAATCATGGACCCATCTGGTGTTAAGTCACATATCAATATAGCTATGAGTTTCGAGGATAAGATGAACCATCATATTACTTTATGTCTAGAACATATCGTGATCGTCACATTAGATAACTACAAATGCATACTGAAGAAACACACTAGTGAAACATACTTCACCTAAAGACACATTAGACCAAGTTGATCTTAACTAACTTCTAAGTGTCTAAATATCCTAACATCCCCCCTTAAGAACAATAGGATTGAAGGATTTGCAAATGTGACATAATAGGAGAAGGAAGGAGGCATTAGAGTCTATCCTCCTTTAATGAAAACATCCTAAACTTCTAACAAAGATCGAAGTTTGGAAAACGTTTCTTTTGTAAGAGACTTTGTGAAAATGTCTGCAACTTCATCATCTGTAGGGAAAAAGAGCACTTCAAGAACATGATCTTGAATACGCTTTCTTATGAAGTGCATGTGTACCTTAGTGTGTAGGTCATCAACATAAAGAACAAGTATTATGAGATGGTTGCCTACTTTCTTGGTATAGATATTGGGGTCAAAATGACATCTAGAAAAGTAGGTGTCAAGAAGAAAGATAATCATTTTAACATATCATGTCTAATGAGCTTGCTTAAGACCATATAGATATTTCTTAATGTGGAAAGAAAAGTTGGATTCATTTTGAACATACCTAGGAGGTTGTTCCATGTAAATTTCTTCTTGCAAATCTCCATGCAAGAAGGTAGATTTAACATCCATCTAATGGATCTCCCATTTTTGTGAAACAACAAGGGCTAAAAGGTGGACGGAATCCATTTTGGCTATGGCAGAAAACATTTCATTATAGTCAATACCTTCAACTTGAGAAAATCCTCTTGCAATTAGGGCATTCTTTCCCCAAAATGAGATTATACATGCGAGCTATAAAGAAATCACATATATGAGAGTAATATCTTTTATATTTGTTTTCCCACAAAATATTGAAATAAACATGTACTGGTGGTTTAAAAACTTTCCAACTAAGTGATAATCTCAGGAAATTGTTTTGGGCACATAATGCATCAAACAAGAAATAAACCATACTGAGTTGTTTTGATATAATTCCCCACTGTTAAAATTCTTACCCCATATAGAAACATAATAGGCCAAAGGAAACCAAGCTTCATAAAATTGTGAGAAATATCTCTCTCTCCATAAATCCTATTGACATCTCATGGGAGAAAAGACCCGATACACTCCCCTTTTTCATTATTGATCAAACAATTTTTACAGTCTGTGTGATTGACAACCCACTCAACTAACTCTACATGGGGGAAAATTGGTGCTCTAGTTGCGATTGGATGCAATCTGGACCACCTGATGAATTGGAAGACCAATTCATCTACCATCCTAAGATCAGGGCTAAGGGGAAAACAAGAAACTCCGAATCATACATGATCATACGACCAATTGAAAACATCAACCAATGGGACTGATACTAGTTAACTGGCAAAGTTATTCCGGGTGAATACACTTCAGGTAAATAAATCCTATGTTGGACATGCATGCGTTCCGCATTTAGGACTCATACTGGACACAACAGGGGGTCGATTAGATTCATCTCAAGTATAGGCTTTGGCACAATGGCCAACACACTCTAATTCCCATGACCTCAAGATTTTTTTGTGAAAGGTTGGCCACCACTTCGCTTAGCTTCCACCCGCATTATACTCTACATAGGTTATTCATTTACTAGATAGTAATCATCCCTTTGAGATTAAGAAGGATGAATTTCAATTCTCCAGTGGGGAAGTACTTAAACAAGGAGGTCATTCAATGACATTCCATTCAGAAACTCTTTCTCGTTCTAGCTTAGTACATCACCAATAGGAACATCGGTTAAGTTAGCATTTTATCCATATGTTGACTTACTGTTATACTCAGGAAGCAACTGCCTTACGAGCAGCCCAAGACCATGCTAAACAAAGGCATGATAAGAAGCACACACCATTGTTCTTTCAATTAGGATATCATGTATGGCTCTTGTTGGACAAGTACCAATTCAAATGCCAACATCATTGCACAATTTCCCTCATTTGATGGCGGAAGAAGGGACACTTCCATATCTAAACGAGAAGTAATTGGGCCACTAGGAAGTGTGCCCCACTTCCTTGGCCACTCAGAATGAGGTGGCACTCCTTAATTAGTATTGTAGTTAGTGTTGTAGTTAGTTTTAGATATTTCTATTATAGACAATAGTTGGCTTCAACACTTTTCGCTACAAGCATTTAGTGTACTTTTAGCAATTATTGTTGTAAGCATTTAGTTAGTTTCTACAACTTCTATTGTAATAATCTAGTAACGAGAAGGAAAAAGTCGCCTTGCTTATAGAAGACACTCCTCTCTCACTCAAGAAAACATGATGGTTATTTTATGTTCTAATTCTTCTTCTCCATTTTCGTGTATAATCTATTTTCTCGGCTCCACACTATCTAATTTATGTTCTTCATTGCACATTTTAGTTTTTGTGTGTTTTATCTGAATTGCATATCAATATTGACATCAATGAAAATAGAATTATATAAACAAATTATACTATGATTCGATATATTTAGAAGGAAATTTTATTAGAAATTATATGAAACTATTACAACTTGAGAGGTAAACATTGTTGTGTTGTGAGGTTCTTTTTTATCTTGTGAAAGAAATCTAAGCAAGTAATCTTTGTTAAAATTGCAATTTTGTATTAATTAAATTGTTGTTTTTAATATTGAAAAAACTTTGTTAAAAATGAATTGAGCACCCTGGAATACCTTTATTGCAACTAGAATGTGCTATGTCAACATCTAATATTTAGATCCATCAATTCAAAATGATTCCTACCAAATCATGGACCAAAATTTTTATTTTCCCCTCCTATTATCCTACACCACTCAAACTTAACTATTTCATACAACATTTAATTTATTACTATCCTACTAAATCATGAACAAAAATTCTATTTTCCCCTCTTATTATCCTACACCACTCAAACTTAACCATTTCATACAACATTTAATTTATTACTATCCTACCAAATCATGAACCAAAAATTCTATTTTCCCTTCCTATTATCCTACACCACTCAAACTTAACCATTTCATACAACATTTAATTTATTATTATCCTACCAAATTATGGACCAAAATTTCTATTTTCCCTTCTTATTATCGTACACCACTCAAACTTACCATTTCATATAACATTTAATTTATAACTATTTAATATAAGTTGTAAATTTTATTATTATCTGGTATTTTTAAAACTGCTCTTTGCTTATAGCTGATATGAATATCTGCATTGCTGATATGAAAACATAGTTGTTTTATATATGAAATAGTAATATACTCTTCCACTTAGAAACAAAGACCATAACTAAATACTATATGCAATTTTCTTTATTTTATTCTAAAATAAACATATTTTGATATAAAATCTTATCACTATTTAAATGTTAAATTAATTTTTTTAAATAATATTAAATTTATAAACATATTTTAATATAAAATCTTATCACTAGTATAAAGGTTAAATTAATTTTTTTAAATAATATTATATTTAATCGTATTAATTATAATGATGTCATTTTTGTTCCCTTACATTTCAATATAAAAAAGCCAAATGTTATCATATAAACATGTATATCATATAAACATGTATGGATAATAGAAGAAAAATTATAGCCATTCTTATTACGGACACAGAGCACGTGAATGCTTGATTCACGAGAGACTTCATTGTTTGTCATTGTTTGTCATGTACAATTATTCCATATTGAAAATCCAATTTTTATTGGAAATTTCTGGAAATTTGTTTGTGGAACACTGAATTATTTCATATTGAAAATTCAACGTCTATAGAGAACATGAATAGCGGATTCACTATACACTTCATTGTTTGTCATATACTCAAATATTCTATATTGAAAATTCCACTGTTATGGGAAATTTCGAATTATTCCATATTGAAAACTTGACCATTCTTGAAAATTTCCATATTAAAAATAAAATGATTGCACATTCACTACATACATCATTGTTTGTCATATATTCAATTATTTTGTATTCAAAATTCAACTTTTATTGAAATTTCCTCAATTATTCCATATTGAAAAGTCGTCCATTATTGAAAATTTGTTTGTCTTATACTGAAAATTTGTTTGTCTTATACAAAATTCCTCAATTATTCCATATTGAAAATTCAACGACTACATAGCACATGAATAGTTGATTTGCTACCGACATCATTGTTTGTCCTATATTCAATTATTCTATATTGAAAATTCAATTGTTATTAGAAATTTATGAATTATTGAAGAATAGACCATTATTGAAAATTTGTTTGTCGTATAGTGAATTATTCTATATTGAAAATTCAACTACTACAGAGCAGTTGAATAATTGATCCACTATCTATCGACTTCAGTGTCTGTCATATACTCAATTATTCCATATTGAAAACTCAACTATTATTGAAAATTTGTGAATTATTCCATATTAAAAACTCAACATGATTGAAAATGTGTTTGTTGTATATCCAATTATTTCATATTGAAAATTCAATGTCCACAAACTTCATTATTCGGAAAATTCAACCATTATTGAAAAATTGAATAGTATGAAGGGTGGAAATTCCTTGCATGAGCACGACGTGAATAATTGATTTCCTATTGCCATTATTTACACACAAACAATGTTTTTGATCAACTTCGATTGCATAGACTTTCAAATTAGTGCATATTCGAAATTTAAAGACTCAATTTTTAGTGATTTTTAGTGTTTGAACACTGTTTTTTCATACAATGAAATACGTTTTAATATTAAGAGACCCGATTTCTTCTTGAAGAGATATGTCAAGTTCACGTAATCACACTACTAAATTTATAATTTATCTTTAATTTTATAAATTTAAGTGATTATAATTTTTTTAACAAAAAATAAATTATTTATTACAAAATTATGTGATAAGTTAAATATTTTCATATTAATTAAAAATGAAAATGTATCTTCTTAAGTTATTATTATTATTATTATTTTCATTTAATCTTACAAATTTTAATAATAGCAATGTAGCACTAATTTGGAAAAAAAAAATATAAAAAAATTATTTCAGATTATAATGTATGCATGATCCTTTTAAGGTTCCATAGACTAATAATCATCCACATAAAAACACATTTTAAATTTTATTTCAATTAAATTGAAGATCAATCCAAGACAAGGTTACTCCTAGAACAACTACATTATCAAAATTACTAGTTTAATTTGTGCTAATAATTATTTGAATATATTTAACACAATACTGAAACTTTAATATCCATACAGATTGAATTAGAAAATGAGAAACAAAATACATATATAAAATTTGAACATCTTTTTAAAATTAAACTTTACATATATAAACTTCAAACATCTTTGTAAATTTAAAGAATTATTCTTGTTCTAATTGTAAAAAGATAAATAGTAACTACTCTTGTAATATGAAAATACAATAAAAATCAATGATATAGTTGATTGATAGCAACAACATGAGCAAATGCTTTCCATGGACAAGGTATTGATTTATTTGACTTTCATGTTTAGTTTGGAAGACAAACACACATGCATTAAAAAAATTTCATATCCACAACTATAAAGTGAGTATTATTAAGTTTTTTTATTTAAATAATTTTTGAAATAATATTTACATGTAGTTTGGTCTTTGTTTTAAAGTGATATTTTGAATAAATATAATAAAAATATTTTTAATAAATTATGTGTTTATAATAATGAAATACAAATATTTACATTTTATTTTAACAATATCCAAAATTGATACTTATTATTACAAAAAATGTAATTTTAATTTAAAGCTCTCTATTTATGTTCCCAAGCTCCTATTTCCTTCATGTTGAAGCTCCCAAAAAACTCTGAAGTTCCCAACAAAATCAACTTAATACTACTTTGATACTAATTCAAAAAGAAAAAAACATAAATATGCGTATCATGACAAAAATGACTCATGCAATTATCATTAATAATTAAAATCGTGAATGTATATAAATTGAGCATTCCCATCAACATTTAAACACACAAAACATGAATTAAACATAGAATTTGTGCATAGCAATAACAAAGTAAGTAAAAATAGCGATCATAAACTTATATTTATAACATTTTACACAACTGACTACAGACATATGATATTACACCCAATTGTAGGCTTTGCTGCACCAATTCTCTTTACAATAGGCCACCCCCGAGTTAGGGCTATGAGTCCACACGGACGAAAAGGCTCCTACAAAAATTCCAACTTCCCATCTCTTTTCCCCATTAGTCTCCACAACCCAAGGGATGAGATTTCCTTCTCTGCACTACAATCCCTCAAACAATCTCCATCACCTACAAGAATCCAACACAGACTACCTAAGAATCTCTAAACCAGAGGCTCCAAGAAATCCAATTGCAATAGGAGTGCTCACAACAACATTTACACATGCTATTTTGGGTAATTTCTCAATAGAATTCCCTCACAAGCATGGTAGCCTCATTCTCAACATAATTTTTAGCTTCAAAAAGATATCTTCAATACCCACTATGGTTGCCTACTCTTTTCCAACACTAAACTTTGGTTTTCCTAAATTTTTGTTGCTTCTAAAAACTACTCTCCTCTATATTCGAATTTTTCTTTTCCCCTTCCTCCATGCATGCTCGACTCTCACACTTTCTAAACATGATTTTACTTTGGCCATACTTCAATAACTAGTTGAGTTGATTATGTCACCTAACCTCTTAAATGAGTGTACTTATCCCATTCTTCAATTATTTAGATGAGATATATTCTACCAACCTCACACATGCATTCATTGATTGGTTTCTAATAAGTCAAATGGAAATTATATGTCAATGAAATATTACTTTAGGAAAATTACATGGGATTCTAGGCATGTGGGATTTCCTCTTGGACCCCCTTTTGTCCCCCTCTCTTTTGGAATCATATCCCCCTATGGATTTGTCCATGTCTGTATGGGGTTGGTGATGTATTCCATTTTATTATTTCCAATGTACAATGTTTTACATATTACATCGATTGGTCCTCAACCTTTCATCATATATAAAATTATACATTTCTAATCTGAGAATCAAAATTGGGGTGTTACAATCCCCTCCCCCTTGTTTTTTTACTATCCTCAATGCACATCATCATACAAGTGTACATGTACACATATACAAAATTTTACATCACATTGCTTAATAATTTTCTAGTTTAATGACTCCCACAACAATTCCAACTAGCAATCTCTCATTCCCCTCAACCTGCACAACCCAAGGAAGTATACCCCTTCACTACACCATTGATCTAGATGGATGTCGGTGGCCTCCCACTTTTTCATTTTGACAGTTTTTTCCCAGTTTTTGGGTCCCTGACTTCCGAGGTCATTTTGAAGCCCTAAACAACGTTTTTAGGGATCTCCACAGTCAGATTGTAGACTAAGCCAAATTATGATGGCTACATGTGTAGTCCTCAGATAGAACTTTCCAATGGGCTATCATGCACCTAAAATGGAGATCGTATGCAAAATTCATGACCCCAGGAAGTTGATGTACTAGCTTACCCCAACGGGGCCCACATGACTTTTGGCGCTTCATCTCCTAGGGTTAGATTTTTGGATGTATAGGGTTTTGGCATTCATGCTTATTGTAAAAAGGCCTTCAAAGCCTCATTGTAATCATCTTCTTGTGAATAAGTGCAACCATCACATCTCTTCTCAGAGATAAGATGTTGCGATTCCAACAAGATTGTTTCCCGCTGCATTTTACAGTTTCAGCTTATTTCCTTATTGAATAGAAACCCGTTTTACTGTATCTTTGTTTTTTGTTTTAAACATGTTTTAATAATCTGTACTCATTTATTTTTTCTCATAAAATCCAAATCAGTGGTATCAGAGTGGTAAACTCCTTGTTGTTCTTAATGCATTCCCTCAATGAGGTCAGGGTAGAAAGAATTCGGTCTCGAGCTTGTTTCTCTTGAGGAAAAATGCTCTCGCACACCCAAGCGACCTCTCATGGTGGGAGAAAATAAATATGGCGGGACATGAGATCCTTTCAAAATGTTGCTTGAGGAATCCCTCACACAAGAAAGGAACGAGATGATGAATAGTTTCATGCAAATCCTTTGGCGACTAACGACATGCGACACATCTTCCTCGAGCAGAGGTGCCACCCCCTTCAAGGTACAAATAAAATTTGATATTCCTATATTTGAAGGTCAGGTGGACGCATATGCGGTGTACAAATGGTTGAATCTACTAGAAGGGTATTTTTCTATCAATAACTTTTCGAATAGATAAAAGATTACTTTTGCGCTCCTTAAAGTCATTCCCCATGTCAAAGATTGGTGGGAAACTTTCTGTGAGAAAAAGGAAATAGAGGAACCATTATTATTTATAGTCGCGGCCACCTGGGAATCCTTCAGGGATGCTATTAAGGAGCAATACTACCCTGTCTAAAGTTATGACGACTTGTATACCAAATGGACCACACTACGGCAAGAAAGAGACCAAGCATTGCTAGGGTTCACAAATATCATCCATACCTTGCGCACCAAGTTGGGTATTAAATATTCAAAGTGACATCTGGTGCTCAAGTATCACGGTGCTCTGCATAGATACATCCAGACCGAAATGGAATTTATGGAAATATCATCCTTGGGCATGGCCTATCGATATGTCGTCAAAATCGAGCATAAGCTCAAACAAAAGATGCGACAATTTGTGCCTGGGAACCCCTCACAGCAAAAGCCAGGAAAGGGAGGCCCCAACCCATAGAACAAAGGAAAGAGAAAATATGGACAGTATTAGGACAACCAGTCCAAGCCGTAAGAAAAGAAGGAAACCAAAAAGAAAAAGAAACATAATGGGAAGTGGTGCGACTTCCATAAGAGCCCTTGGCATAACACTGTCGATTTTCGCTCAAAGCAGTCGCTGGTGGCTGAATTGAAAGCCTGTGAATCAAATGCGGGTTTTGACTCTAAGTCAGAACCAGAAAGGGGAATATAGATCATTGACACGGAATCCAGTGCCACCGTTGCTACCACCAAGCTCCATCCTGGTGAACCATATGAGCTAGAAGAAGGCGAGCGCCTTTTCCATTCGCAGATGTGGGTAAAAGGCACCCCGCTGTACTTCATCATTGATAGCGATGTTATAGCAAGATTTTTCTCACCCTATGCAATTTTTATCACAAGGCCTTGTTTCATTTCCCTATGCAGACTTGAAGTCCCTTTTTGCAAATTCCAGAGCTAAAAACATTATTTTTCCACATATACGTGCCCTATCTATTATACAACATGTGTATATGCAGGTTGCACCACTACAACCTGTGTACTTTGGGAATTGTGACCAAAATTAAAAAATGGTGTCGGGTTTCCATGTCATGTCACGAGATCCATGATTCTTGACCTTCCATATAATGGAAAAGTTCCGAATCGACCCTTCAGTCCCAATTGAAGGCTATAAATGGGCCAAATCCGAGCTATGGAAAAGGGGAGAAGAATTAAACTTTGAGAGAAAAGTTACTCTGGAGAAATTATTCACTTCATATTGAGTCTGCATCCCTTTATCCTTTTAAGTCTGAAAACATTGTTTAGCCCCCAAGCTCTTCCCCACATGATTGAGAACCTCATTTTCTCTCTTACATGAGCTTGCCTTTGGTGGAGGCCAACTGGAAGGGACTTAGTTTCTCGGTTCTGAACCGTGCCGACACAGAAGTTTGTAATTCATTCACTTCTGCTGATTACATTTTAATAGAAATACTTTTTTCTCGTCCAATTAATATATTGAAAATATTTGAATTGTTATTCCATGGGAGCATTTGTTATGGATGTTGATGGATTATGCTATTGAATGTGCTAACATTATATATTATCACCATATGCTTTCGTTTCTTGGTTGTTGAGGACACGTTGGAGGTGTATTTCTTTGAGTCAAGTGCTCAACGGTGGACTTCATCGAACGTCTGGACGAGGTAGGCCTTTTATCTTGTCTTCCTAGATTATTTGTTTATATAGCATATATGAGATTAGAGTTGATTTCTACAGTCATTTTCATCTGTTGTGTTTTACCCCTAGCCATAGAGAGATTTTTCTCATAACAAAATTGGTGACCATACTGGGGAGAGAATCTTCTTTTCGGGGTTTGGAGTGTTTTTCTCCTTTCATTGTTCTTGTTTATATTGAGTTTCTTATCATTTGATTGCTTGACAACCTCTGTTCATTCTGAGTCTGAGTTTCTTAGCCTTCTCCTTAACCTGGCTGTGTTTTAACACATATACGTGGGTTTTTACCTGAGTCGCCTACATGCATGTGTTATTCTTCTGCAAGAGGTGTATATACGCGATTTTACCCTGAATAGTCGTGTACATCACCCTTTGTTCCTTGGTTGATAGTTTTGATGTTTGTTGGGTAAGTTTTGATGGTTGCTGAGTCTTCTTGGGTCTCTGTTATGACTGTTAAGTGTATGTGGAATGATAGGAAACCTTTCTTTGGTTGAATTTTTGGGCAGTTCCTTTCTCATCATCCTTTTCATTTGATTGTCCTTGCATCTTGGGCTGGGTGTTTTCTTCTTGATATCCTACTTGGTTTGTATCTGTTTACATATAGTATAATTTTTATATCAAGTTGTTGTTTAGTTCTTGCATTTTCATTCCTTTATATTGAAAATACAAAAATATTAGCCATTTTGAATTGTTGGCATTTGATCTTTTGGTTTCTTATCATTGATATTGGTACATGTAAAGAATGATTGCATATTATTTGGAATTGTAGAACTAAATTGAAAAATGCATTTTGAAAAGCATATCATTTATTGGGAATTGAAGTTAGGACTTTGCATTGTATTCATATTCATTTATTTTACTTGTTGAGTCATAACATCACTAGTTTCACGACCACAACATTTTTGAGTAAGAAAGGCCACTAAAAGTAACGCTGATAATTTAAAATTCATTAGTAACGATTTTATTTTCTAGGGTGCACAAATTAGCTTACGATTTAGTGCCTTGGAATAGGATTTTGTGAGTAAACTTCTCCAAGGTTATTAAATCAACATATGTGTCTAACTAAGGGAGTGGTGAAATCCATCGTATAATTGGTGACATCAGGAGGCTCCAATTACACTGGAGTTAAACATGAGGTCACGTGAGGTTGGTTGAAGGGATATCCCCCCGATACCTTCTTAGCATCAAATACATTTCTGGGGATCTATTCATATATGGGGATCTTGCTAGTACCTTTACCTCTGTGAGAGGCGGTGCTTTCAAGGTTTCGAGATTTGTTACCTTGCCCATATGGTGGAACTGACTTATGATTGTTCGCCTCCACATCAGTTATATCATGTTTTCTTAGTTTCTTGACATAGGTACCACATAGGTTACTTGCAGGGGGTATTCTATAGGTACCATGGGTCAGATAAGGGTCAGACAACACACAACCTTTATGGAGGATTACCTTTTCGGGGGGATCTAACCAAATGGTTGTTAAGCCGATGAGGGCCCTTATAACTAATTCTAATAGCCACAATCTTTATTAGGGAGTCTCAGGCCCCTCTTGGGTAAGGCATACCTACTTTAGGGAGGGAGGCCCCTTTCAGCCACTCTATCACGTTTGTGTGCATATTGGCCTTTTGTTTTATTTTTTTGTGCTCTTTGATTACTAATTGACCTTAGGATTATTTTCTATATATTGATTCTTGATTCATTGTGGAGCCATACCAACTTCCCCGCAGGTCTCGTTGCTTGTTACAATTACCACCACATTTTGAGTCTTTGCCTTCTAAAAGGCGTAAATTTATCAAACATGGTACACACACCTCCACTTATCAGACTTGTGATCATACAAGGATTAGTACTGAATCGATTCAGAAAGATACTGGGAGTCCTTCAGCCCCCATACCTACTATAGTTAATGGTACCCCTTCGACACATTCAACCACAATGGTTGTAGTGTTGGAGGTGCCTATCATCACCTATGCCCTTCCTATAGTGAATACTCAACCTATAGCCATGAACCCTTTTGTTTATTTTTTTCACTCATCGGGCTATAATTTTCAGTCTATCCCTATGGCCTCTAGTCCTTTTTCTTATGGTATGCCGAATTTCACATCACAATTTTCAACCTCCATCCCAGCGGCTAGTCCGAATACTAGTATTGGACTCGGGGGCACAACTCCTCCACATACTCCTTTCTCGTTTGGTGGTATCCATGTCCCACAAATGACTCCTATAGTTGGAGTCTTTCCTCCTCCTAACCCCAGGTCCAATCCCGTTCCTAATGCTTCTGGATGGAGTAACCAACCTGGCGGACAAGCTACTGCTTATGGTCCGTCCTTTACACCCACCTCCTCTGTACCGATTTTGAACAACACATTTGGCATGAAGAATCCACCTTTATCCTCTAGATTCACTCTCGGAGGAGGTCAATTTCATACCTTGGGAAACCCCCAACCTGAAGCCAATCTGGCTGGGGGAAGTTTTTACAACCCTCATTAAAACATTCCTACTAGAATGGTGCCCAACCAACTCCTCATGAATCAGTCTGGAGGAGGGTCTTACAATCCCAAATAGGGCCATGGTGCTTACCAAAAGCCTGGATGGGCTGTGATTCCCCAACAACAATCTTTCTAGGGAGCTTGGGGCTAGATGTCGCAACCTCGTCTCTCTTTTCTGGCCATGCTCAATTTTCCAGACTCATCTAAGTTAATGAATGATCCTGTGTGTCATGATCCGACATGGCCCCCCATCCCCACAAGGATTCCTTCAGATATTGCAAAATTCCAAGGCAAGAATGGTGAGGATCCTAGTGATCACGTCACTAATTTTCACCTTTGGTGCTTTTCAAATTCTCTTAATGACAATTCTATTTGGTTAAGATTGTTTCAACGCACCCTGACGGGGTTCGCTGCGAAATGGTATATCGAACTACCAAGGGGGTCATACAAAACCTTTAGTCAGATGGTCTTAATCTTACTCAACCACTTCCAATTTTCGGTTTGTTATGATGTTGGCTTAGAAATTCTGTCAACCTTATGCTAGGACAAAACCACTCATATCTTGGATCACATCCAAGAGTGGCATAGATGGAAGAGGTTGATCAAGACCTGCATACCCCCGGAATTCCTGCTAGAGTGATTCCTCAAGTCTCTACTAACTTATATTTCGAAGGATGTTTCTACATACGGGGTTACATCTAAGGAAGAAGATATTTTTAAAGCCCAACAGTTAGATCTTATATATTCTCAGTCTGGGATGTTATACGAGATTCTTTCAGACGCATCGAGGTCAAACTATGACCCTAGACAAAAGATCAGGCCTTATGCCGATGGCATTGTAGGCTCTGCTAATGTGAAATTTGTAGACTCGGTGACAATCCATTTGAAAGAGTTGTCTCTAAACTAGTCTATAGGAGGGAGAGATTCTTCTGTGTCCTCCAATCCCACTCAGTCGGTGGATGTACATTCTATGCAATCATCAACCAGCCCGAATGGTAACCAACAACCAAGAGGGAATAAAAAGAAAGGACATAATAATAATCGTAAGGGTTGAAAAAATAATAATAAACCCAAGGAAAATGGTAATAATGAGAATTTGAATAATAATGTTGGTGAGGGAAAGAAAGAAAGGCGGAAGGTGAAGTTTCCTTGCAATATTTGTAAAGATGACCACCTTAGTCATTTATGCCCCAAAATTTTAGACACTGCGAGGCTTTTATCTCTACTACCCACCGTGCTGACTAATACTTTTCCACATAACTAGCACATGGCCTCAAGCTCCTCGAATGCCTAAAATGTGGTGAGTGGGAGTCAAAACCCACCGACGCAAGATGGTGACCATTTATGCATGAATATGGTCAAATATGAGGTTAATGTAGCCACTTGATCTCACAATTACAGTTCTCCATAGACTATTCCTAGTCTAGAGTCTCCACCTCCTCCAGAGACGCCCTTATAGATCGAAAAACCAGAGCCCCCACCTCATATTCTGAAAGGAGTACTCAAGCGCTCTACCCACAATCCTAATGCTAGAGCTGCCCAAAATTAATCTATTGTTGAGGATCTGGGTCAAACCCCTTGTGCGATGTTGGCTTTGGAGGTACTCTAGAAGTGTCCTTCACAGAGGAATGCCTTGTTATCTGTGTTAGGAGGTCTATATCCTTGTGGCTCAAAATTTATCAAGTTTGACATCATAGATGTGAAGCCTCACTTGTCTTACCATGTGGCATTCCAAATCCACGTGGCTTACACAAAGTATACCATCAAGCATATTGTTGTTGATGAAGGAGCGCTACAACATGTGTGATGGCCCTCATCTGTTAGAAATCCCTCGTCTCTCTGATCCTTTCTCAATCTCTGACCATGTTGACTACTTTTGACGATCGTTCCTTTCTCCCTCACAGTATTATTCCTGCCTTTCTGGTCTAGTTAGGTGGTAAGATGATAGAGGTGGATGTGAAGGTGGTTGATGCACCCCTCGATTATAACTTGTTACTATTATGAAATTGGACTTATGCTATGACTACAATCATGTTTTCTTTCTTATGGACTCTTTCTTTTCCTCAGGATGGGAAGATCGTGACGTTCGACCAATTGTCCTTTGTGTACGCTATCCCCAATGCATCTGTTGGACCGTCGATCCCCGTGATCCACAATTCTCAGCAAGAAACTGAGAATATCATTATCGAAATGTATTCATCCCTTATGGGTACCTTCGACTTCATGGCACCGATTCATCATATATACACCATGTCCAGTAGGCCCATTTCGTCAGAGAGGTTTGTTCCTTTCCTCACTTCCTAATTTAACAATCCTTGGACCCTACCTTCCTCAATTGCGTCTTGTGAAGGTTAGTCACATAATGGAATGTCCATGCCACTATCGATAGTAGAGGTTGTGTATCAAGTTGTTCTTGACTCTTCCATCGATCTAGATCTTGTTACCTTGCAGAAGGACGAGGAGGATCCTGTTCTAGAGCTCGTGTGGGCCACTTCATCATCTTGTTCACGTGTCTGCCTCGATGAGACTTTACCTTTGGATGAAGCTATCATAGAATCCATGAATTTTTCTGACAGGCCATGGGATGATATGCATCATCACTCTTATTTTCTCCCATAGCTTGCTAGAATCGAGCAAGATGATTTTATATCTACTTTGAGCGAGATAGTCGGTCACGCCATAGTTTCACTTGATACACACAACATTTATGCCGAAGGAAACATGGAAATTATCTTTCCTACCATCATGATCGATATCTCTCATACCCCTAGCAAGGTTGAAAACATATATATTAGTGCAGATTGTTCTCCATAAGAAATTATGATCTACACCGAGCTCTTCAAGGAATTTCACGATGTATTCGCTTGGTCGTATGAAGAGATGCTAGGAATCTACCCTCGAATTGTCGAACATGAGATTAAAACTTACCCGGATGCTAATCCTGTTCGACAATGTATTAGATTTGTCAATCCTAGGAAGGCCCCTGCTATCAAGGAAAAGCTATAAAAAATGCTTAATGTTGGCTTTATCTACCCGGTTCCCTTGACTGAATGGGTATCCAATATCGTTCCTATGAATAAAAAGTAAGGAACCATCCCCGTATGCATAGATTTTCATGACCTGAACAAGGCCTATCCCAAAGACAACTTCCCGACACCCGTCATCGATCATATTCTCGACGAGTGTGCGAGAAGAGAAGTTTCTTCTTTCATGCATGGATTTTCAGGGTATAACCAAATTCAGATTAAACCCAAGGACCAACATAAGACAAAATTTATTTTCCCTTGGGGTACTTTCGCATAGTGGAAGATGTCTTTCGACCTTAAAAACATCGGAGCAACCTTTCAACATGCTATGAACTTCACATTTCACGATCTCAAGCATACAGTTGAATCCTATCTTGACAATCTTGTTGCTCACTCCCATAAGAGAGTAGATCACCCTAAGCACATTCGACTAGTCTTTGAAAGATGTCGCCATTATAGCATTTATTTGAACCCTCATAAATGCATATTTTACATTAGGTCGGGTTGAATTCTAGGATTTTTAGTCTCTGAGACTGGGATCATAGTAGTTTCGTTAAAGGTTGAGGTAATACTTTGATTGCCTCCACCGTGCTCTATTCGTTAACTTCAAGGTTTATAGGGGAAAACTAACTTTTTACAAAGGTTTATAGTGAACTATTCCAATATTACTAAGGGTTTCATGCATCTCTTGAAGAAGGACACCTCTTTTATCTAAGATGAGTGAGCCCATGAATCCTTCGATGCTTTGAAGAAAGCCTTGGTATCGACACCTCTGCTAAAGTCTCTAGACTACGATAGAGGTTAATTTCTTTATGTTTCCATGTCCGAAGAGATGATTGGTATGATGTTGGTTCAGGAGGATGACGAGCCCCATGAGAATGTCATTTACTATCTTATTCGAAACTTGGTCGGCCTTGAACTCAAGTATTCTCATGTTGAAAAGCTAGCTTTGGCTTCCGTTCACACAGTCCAACAATTACGATACTATGTATTGATTTGAAAAACTATTGTGGTTTCTTATGTCAATCCATTTCAATATGTCCTTACTAGGCATATCATAGGGGGGAAGTACAATAAATGGATTGTTATTCTACAAGCGTTCGATCTCAATTTCACGTCTGCGAAGTCCAAAAAATCACTAGTTTTTGCAGAGTTAATATATGACTTCCCTCGATTAGAAGAGGATGTTATTCATGTTGATTCATTTGCGGATGAACACATTTTCCTTGTCTCGTCATCAGACCCTTGGTATGGATATATTGTTCTCTATATTTAAACTTTGAAGTTCCCTCAACATCTCTCGCGAGATGACTGACGACGTATACGATACCAAGATAAGAAATATATTATCATCGATGACACTCTATATCGTCGAGGAATAGACAATATCTTGCATCGTTGTTTGACTCATGAAGAATTTGAGTCTGTTCTAAATGAATGCCATAGTGGGGCTTGTGGTGGTCATCTATCCGGGCTTGCGACAACCCATACAATTTTGTGATCCAATTATTTTTGGTCATCTATCTCTAAATATTGCGTCGAAGTGATTAAGAGGTGTCACCCCTGCCAGGTGTTCACTCGAAAAATGCGCTTGCATACTTCTCCTCTCCATCCACTCGTTACTGTCGGTCCCTTCACCAAGTGGAGGGTGGAATTTGTGGATTGTAACCCAACTTCGGCTGGGGGGCATCAACACATTATCGTGGTCATAGAATACTTTACTAAGTTGTTCGAGGCCATTACTACAGTTAAATCCGATGGTAAGACTGTCACCTTCTTCGTATTCAATCAAATTATAGCTAGGTTCATAATCCCGAGTGAGATTGTCACTGATCATGGTAGTCACTTTCAAAATTAAATGATGGAGGAACTAGCATATAAACTGGGTTTTAAGCATGGTAATTCTTCCCCTTGCTACCCCCAAGCAAATGGACAAGTAGAGGCCATGAACAAGTATCTAAAGACCATTTTGAAGAAAAATGTCAGCCAGAGCAAATCTGACTGGCATATCATGCTTTATCCAGCACTTTGGTCATATTGAACCTCGGTCAAGACTTCCATCGGTTTTTCTCCTTTCCAATTAGTGAATGGTGTGGAGTCGATATTACCTATTGAATGAGAAATCCCTTCACTTATATTGGCAGTTGCGCTCCTACCCGACACTTATGATCTCGAAAAATGCCTCATACACCTAGAGAGTCTATATGAGCAGAGTAGAGATGCCTCTACGACTATAGAAGCGAATAAAAGATGTGTCAATGTCCAATATGATAAGTATGTTTGTCCTTGACAGTATGTTGAGGGTGACTTGGTCCTTCTATATGATCAAGCCAAAGAACCATTGGGGGTAGGAAAGTTCAAACCCATTTGGAACGGTCCCTATATCATGCGACATATCTTAGAAACATGAGCCTATGAATTAGAATATTATGAAGGGAACATGTTGGTTGAGCCATAAATGGGCTCTATTTGAAAAGATATTACGCTTGAGCCCCAAGCTTGGGTATAACTCTTTGTATACTAATGTATTTTAGTGTATATATCTTTTCCCTTTGTTTTTATCTTCAGATTGCTTATCAAGTTTTCCCTTGGTTGGAAGATGTCAATGGAGTCTTCGGCCTACTTAGGATTCGCAGATGGGATCAGTCGTCATACACAGAACTTGGCTTCCGTTGCTTGGGTTGTTTACTCACCCGAGGGTCTACTGGTGTCTTCAGGTGGCATTTTTCTAGGGCCATCCATGAATAATGTGGCTGAATATAACATCATTATAGAACTTTTACGTGATTCCATTTCACATGGTATTTGCTCATTAGAAGTTTGCCTAGATTCCTAGTTAGTAGTATGTCAATTGAACGCCAGTTACCATGTGCATGACCCTACTCTAGTTCGACGATTCCTACTGGTACAACTTTTGGAATGACAATTTGATTTTATTACTTATCATCACATACCTATACGTTCTAATTATGTATCTGATACATATGCTAATTTTTTTTTAGATTGTCATTTATCACATAACTAAAGAAAATAAAACATTTTCATCAATGTACACATTGTAACATAAGTAAAGCCGAAGGTCCATGTTTTTATATATATTTCAAAAAATATGATGTTATAGTATAAAATTGGGGCTGACACCCTCAATATACATATACTTCCGATCATACAATAGTCATGACATCTACACCTATGGCATCAGATGAGTTTCATGATAACAGACTATGACATTTGTGAGACACCAAAAGAGTCGTACCCAAGAATGGGACAAGCCTACCACCTGCCGCTACATAGCCCCTGGCAGATCCTCCACCTCAACCATGGGAATCCTCTGCGTCAAATGAGATAGGTTTCCCTACATGTTTTGAAGCATTCTATATGCATCCCCTCTCGCTGCCTCATCTCCCTGGTGCCTCCGTCGATGTCGTGGAAGTTCGTCTGGCCGTAGTGCACCTACGTTTGCATCACATACATGTTTAGTTAGTACTTAACATCATTCAAAAATATTTTTGTTTTCCTATACAAAAATACAAAAAAATGAAATATTAAAAAACTGTGACATACCATTAAAAGACTGTAACATACCTATGTCTCTGTAGGCGGAAGCTGGTGGGAATGGCATGTTCAGATCTCCTCTAAAGTCAATCCCTGCACAAGGGTAGTCATACAGAGTTATCACTTAGCCGACTCCACCAGAAGAAAATGTCATCATTGTAGTGTGTTGACACCCTACCACCCCCCTACCACCTCATCACCTCAGTCCACCATGCCATGGCTGGATCACGAGGTCCATGTGGAGTAATCTCAACTCTAGGCCCCAAGCCTGGAACTCGCTCGAAGAAAAAACTGCAAAGGATAGAAGTGAACCAGAAGTTCCTCTTTCTACCTAGTTCTCATTCTGTCAGCTGGATCTTCATATTGGCCATCATTGAGGTGCACTAGTCATACATTGTGGGTCACAAGAACTCCACTGAATATAACATAGGTGGCCTTGATGATTGGTGAAAAGAGACTGACCCTATGATCCATGTCAAAACCAGGACAACAATCTTGAGGCTCAGATTGTTGACCTCTCTGATTGGGAGTTAGCGCCCTACATTATTGGTCCCTACAATGCAATGAGTGGCTATGTAATCATCAATATTCATTCCACTCCTAGCTCCCTAGGCTTTGAGGTTGACCACCTCACTCTGACCTAACAATCTTGTCAAGAAGTAGATGTCCTCGACTTCAATCCTTAATGGTTGTCCATCAAGGTTGAAGGTCTCACTATTCGAATCCTAGTAGTTCACAAGTAGTTGAAGCAATCTGACTTGATCCCTCATACCTTTGAGAGCCCAAAACTTGTATAGCTGACATATTTTCAAGGCCATTTGGGCCCCTGGATCTCTCTCCACTACAACATCCACCTCTTCATTCTCACCATCCTGCAAGAGTCAAACCCTTTTTTGAGTTAGCAATCTTTAACAAAATTTATCCATGGACATATATGTGAGTTGTAGTGTACACAGTCACGTATAGGGTTGCTTATACGCTCTTTTTTTTTCAAACAGTCGTGTATAAGTATGTGTATACACAACCCGATGAATTGTATCCCGCGTACACCTTAGTTTTGAAGTTGTGCCCTAAATAAATTTAAAAAAGAGGCCTAATTACAAATTTTAATCCACTGAAAATAAAGAGGAGATCAAGATGAATTACCTGGTCTAGATGGTTGTCAATTCTGTCTCTCATAGATCCCGCAATCACCAGTTGAAATTCGGAGGCAATTTGGTCCAAAATGCACTATTTGGGTAAAAAATACAAATGGTATAGTAAAATTGGTTTTTTTTACTATTTATAGCAAATTTTAACCCACTTTGCATAGTTTTGTACAATATTTTGGCCCAATGGACTAACACGACAGTGGATGGAGTTGGTTTTTGTAGTTTTATCCAGGGATTGTTGTGGTTTTCAGTGCCATGTCGCCCGTTCGTAACTTTGTACATGTATTTTCATTAGCTATCATATAGGATACGTATCCAATCCATCATGCACACTTTCATTATCCTATGACTGCAACTCATATACCTTAGGTACAAACCCATTTCATAGCGACACAAAACCTTCTATCTACAACTAGAAGTGTTATTATCGAATGGTAGAGACCTACCAAACATGAGTACCCTAGTTAGATTCCCTACTTCATTCGGTGCCCATGCAAATATTTTTGTCTGTAGGACTGGGAGTCCCTTATAGCTAATACATGACTTTATGTTTGAACCCCATTTCTTACTCATAAACATGCTAACCTATACCTAGAGGACTCCCAACGAGTCTGATTTAAGCTCTTTTCTGACTCTATCAAAAAACAAAAATATTGTCGAGTGAACTTGTCTCTTTCAAACTCGTAAATTGGATTTGAAAGGACATCTATTTGGTGCAATGTTATCCCTTTTTCAAATGAAGTAGACTAAGATTAAGAAAAAAGACATTTTTTGGCGTTAAGATGTAATTGCATCTCATTCTCTTGCTTGCAATATTGAGCCTAGTGCCAGTTCTCGCTTTTGCATTATAAGCCTTTCACCTCAACAGTTTGCATCATCAACCAAGCAGAGCCTTGTTTATATTCTTTGCATCTTGAAAGCCTATACCCAAGAGGAAAAATTCCCTCGATTGTCCATCTCCCACATGCACCTTTGTTACACATTATTTTGGTCACCCGAGTGATCCATTGACAACATGTGTTCATGTTCCCAAAAAGAGCCTTTCCTTACAAGGAAAGTGATTGAATTTCTCTTCTCAAAAACCCTATTAAGGGAGGTTGTCGTAGGCTACACTATACATAGGGTGTGATGATTCCTGATCTCTGCCCCCTGCTCTAAAGCTAGGCTGCGACGTCTACGCATGCTGCACAATACCTAGGGTGCGACAATGTCAAAAGCTAAGAAAAGGTCAAGTTTCACGAAAGTTCTAGGAGAGGATCTTCTAGAAGATGAGGTGGCCTTTGAATGGTTGGGATCTTACTCTCTTATATGATTTGGTGGGATCATCCTAATATCTTCAACCATCTCTCTTTCCCCTATATAAAGAGGGATCTCTCATGGAAAAGGCTAAGGTTAATGAAGGTTGAATAGGCCAAGAATTTTATGGAGAATTCTGCATTGGATCATTTTTTAGGGCTTCATTTCAGTTCATCAAATCATTGTAGATCTTCTTCATTCAATATTGGAGCAAGTGTGTGTGTTGGAGAAAAGGGTCACCGAGAGGGGACCTTATGACATCAAGGTTTTGGTTGTTATCTCCACTTTCACTTTAATATAATACAGTGATATGTTTCTTTCCCATAAAACTTGTCTTGTTTTATTGTATGATTCCTTGATCACATACATAGGTTCTTATTGATTATGCTATATTTCTTTCACTTTGGTTGGCTTGTGTTCCCTTGAAGATTCAATATCACAGGAGCACCAGAGCGAAGCTAGGATGACGATGACGAGAGGAAGTGACATTTAAATGGTATGTTATCTATCTCTTGTTAGCTAGCAAACTCAATAGTTAGAGCTTAGGGAAAGCATCATACTCTGTTCTGTTTTGTTCTAGATCTAGGTGGATCTAGGTGGATCTGTTTATGTCCACATTTACCAATAAGTCCCATAAAAAAATCGGCGACTCCACTGGGGATACGACCTCCTTTTTATTTTTTTCTTCCCATTTTCCTTTAGCCTGCCTTCTTCTGATAAATTTCATTCTCCAAGTCTGTGGGTGATTGATCAGAATATGGACCAAGGGTCAAAATTTAGCCCAAAAATCAAAGTGCTCAGAATTGCCTCAAAACAAACATTTATGTATCCCTCATCGTCATGAACCCAACGCACTTTGAATGGGGTCAAACAGACATCGGATGAGTGAGATATCGCGATCTGTTCGATTTTCCAAACAGGCAAAAAAAAGATGTTGACTGTACAATCCGTACATGTTGACATGGCAGGGTACGACTCACACGTGGAAGATGATGTGGCAAGTACTAATGTGTCAGTGCTAAGTTGGCATTGATGTGGAAAATATTGGTCGAATCATTTGAGGATACATGGCATTTTTTCCGCCGGTTGTACGGTGCCACGTGGCACCCCATTTTTTGGTAATGGTGGTAAAAGGTTATTGGAGTCCGTGGGAATCGAACTCCGAACCTCCCCTCCAAGGTTCAAAACTTTGGAAATGTGTGGGCCACCACTGGCCCACCCGGTGGTCCTTTTAATACAAAGGGTTTAAATATTATTTAAGTTTGACTATGTGGTATGTTGGGGCGTGTCTGGGCTGGGGCTTAGCCCTAGCCCCCGGTTGCAGTGCGTTCTCCCATGTGACCACACCTCAAAAAAAAAATGCACACACCCAATGGTCATGCAACCACCTTTTCATCCGCCACCACTTGTCAAGTGCTCATGCCATTTGGCATTGGAGCCCTTTTTATGCGCGGGACGTGGCCATATGGTCCCCCATGCGCCCACCACCTCCATCCTTGGGGGCTCAAAATCCACTAACGGTGCGACATTTTGGAACCAATTTTGGAATGTGCGTGGGTGTTGGGTTTATGCATGGGAAATGCCCAGAATCCAGGTTACTCACACAGTAGGTGTGTTTTGGCAAACCAGAGACACCAAGCTTGAAGGAGGAAAATGGCAGGAGGCCTATCTTCTTCATCTTTTGGCCAAATGAGGTGCCGAAAAAGCCCATCTAGGGGTTTTTGAATGTTCTGAATCCATTGGCACTATTTTCAAAGCCATTTGGAGACTTCTTTTTAGAGTTTGTTTTACCTTGAAGTTTCAGGAGCTCGAGCGAGATTAGGGCCACCATTGCTGGAGGCCATGCTCAGATGAGCCCAAGTCTGTTTTCTATGACTAAATAGTTATTTTTGACTAATTGTTATGCTTTGAACACATTGGGATAGGTTTCAGAGGCTTTTGAGGACTTTTACATGTGTTTTTTCCACAAGGAAGCTTAGGGAAGTTCAAGGCCACATGTAGAAGAGGTCATGCCCGGATGAGCCATGGTCCGTTTTCAGAGTTCTATTAGTCATTTTTGGGGTTTTTATGTATTCTGAAACCAATGGTACAGTCAATAAATCCATTGGAGTTGAGCAGTAGCTTGTAAAAGTATCTTTGAAAAACTAATCCCAGAGAGCCTAGTCCATTGATGGAGGCTCAAGGAGATGTAGCCCAGTTGGGGGTGAACTCCTTTATCATCTTGTCTTTGTTGTGAGTTTGTTGGTTTATTTGCTGCAAGTTATGTTCATTGTGTATTCTTTAAATAACACATTTAACCTTTAAAGAACCTCACACATACACACATAAAAGAAGCCTAAACTTGACACATAAAACCTCTTGCACAACTTTGACATAGAGCAAGGTCCTGAATTTTATATTGATGGAGTAGAGGGTGCTTGCATAGAAAAACAAGACAACCCCCTATTTTCAGATTAGTGGTCCATCTGGACTCCCTGGGTCTACAAGTTCAATTAGATTTTTTGTCTTTCTCCCATTTTTTCCTAATTTATAGAGATTGTCACACTGTAACACATTGGAAGCCTGTGACGACCCTCAGACGTCACATTCTTCTTGTTCAATCTAGTGTGATGACATCACACTATGCCCTGCTAGCAGCCTGTGATGAACTTAGATCATCTTACTATGTCCCACACCTAGCCTGCGACGACTCCTATAGGTTTTGTTGAAGTAAGTCAATTTATCTTCCTTCACCCATAATTGCATTAGTTTCCTGGGGTGAACTTCTGATGCCCATTTTTTATTGATTCCTGAGTTTAAAGCTTTCTCTTGATTGGTTTTCAGTGACTGAAAGTCTAATTTCTTTGCATTTTTGCAAGTTTTTTTCTTTTGTCACAAGGATATAATTTCAGATCTTGATCTGAGTGCTTGTTTGACAAAGGGTCTTTGGTTTGTTTCAAGTTTTGGATTGATTTTACTTTCCAGATTGTTAGTCGATTGAGAAACACTTTTTTCTTGCATGTGACAAAAGGTTTTCTTGTCTTTTTCATTTTTGTCTATATTACAAATTTGATTTGGGAATTGTGTTGAGAATGTCTTGATTTTCTTAGATTATATTTTCCTTTCATCATTATATCTATAATTTTGTTTTGGAAAGGAAGAACTGAAATCATTTATTCTTTTCTAGTAATATTTCATAAGAAAATTTTTACATTCGAAATATTGGTTAAAGAGAAGAATTGGAAATTTTGGTAGTTCGTGATTATTTGAAATTGTGTTCATTTCAAATTAAGAAATTGCAATTCGTAGCTTTTTGTACTTCAAGAAAAATACCTTCTCCCTACTGTAATTAGAGTTCATTGAATTGAAAAGTTGCATAGTCATCTCTTTTTTCATTTCATTGGTTCAAGGTCACAACTTCATTAGTTTCACTTCCATCTCCCTTTTGAGTAAACAATAGCCTCTAAAAATACAACGTAAATTTAAAATTTATTAGTAACTTTCATTTTTCTAGGGATATGTTTCACCAACATTAGTTAGGATAGTGCTTTGGAATAGATTGTGAGGCACACTCTCCAAAGAATCAAAACACACAATAATATCTTGTGATAAGGAGAGTTCAAATCCAATTGCTACATTTTGTCTTGGGAAGCCCTTCTCACACAAGGGTCAAACCTAAGGTCACATTAAGACTAGCAGAGTTACTCACCCTGCTTTGTTGGTCTTGGTGTAGAGATTGCACGTATTATTGGGGGTCACTTAAAAGTATACTCATGATTATGTGTGGGATCTTTTTGAGTTGATTTCGAGATAGATACCTTGCCTTTGCACGTGGATCGGACTGTCAACTATTTCTTGAGGCATCATTGTTGTAGTTGGTAACCTATTATCCTATCTCTTTAGGGTCTTTACACAAGGTGACTATGGAGGGGAAAGTCTTCACGGTACCTGGAATCGAGGTTGGCCAAACTCACTCGGGCTCCTTGGAGGGTATACCCATGATTATGTGTGGGAGCTTGCACCAGGGTGTAAGTCCGTTAAGTAGCTCATTAACGTAACTTTTCCACACGCTTATCCTAGCCCCTTCTTGTCTTGATTTCGTGATGTTGGATTTCATCGCCAACTAGTGACTTCGAAATAATAAGGTTTGTTTGCTTGGTTTGATTCCTATATTTTATTAGTGAATGTTGCTTGTTTTCTCTAGTTGGCCATAGATTTTTTTTGTTCTTTACTTGGTTCAACCAACAACGGCCTTCATTGTTCATGTAGGATGCAAGGGCTACCCCCAAAAGATCCGGAAGGTTACCTCCCTTTGCCTCCTAATTCACCAGAAGGCTCTGCCGAGGGAGTAGTCAACAATGAAGTAGCTTCTGAAGTTGGAAGCACACATTCTTTGGAAGGATTTCAAATTGTTTTATATTCCTTAGAAGAATTCTGAATTTCCCCAAACCCGTCATTGAGTGTTAGACAAGATCCATATATGCTTCGGATGAACTCGTCTGGAGAAATTATTGTTGTTGATAACACTGAAGTACCTACTGGACCTAATGTAGGATCTGGAGTAGAAGGTCCACTCTTTTAAAGTGAATCATTTAGGACACCGACTCATGCTGTCAGAACTGTTAATCCCAGTTCCATCCCTTTGACAGTACATGATATTTACGACAACCTAGGAGCGAGTCCTAATCCACCTATGGCATCACAAATTCCTGAGACATTTGTTACCTATACGGTAACTTTATACTATTTTATTGGTACTACCAGTAGTGTCACCACCATTTCAGACCAATTGTTGGTTGGTTCTCACTTGATTCTTCCCCTCCAGATGGCCCATTCTATTATGGCCCCACAAGCTATGACTATTTCTGTTGGAAATGTGGTCCTCACCCAAGCCCCTATTGGAACACCACTTCCACTTAGATCAAATACATCACTTCCCCCTAGGTATAATGCTTTGAACACTTCCACTGCTATCCCTGCCCAAAATCCATACAGAGGGTCTGGCCTCTTTGTTCCTCTTGGGTATAATGCTGCGAGTTAGTTTCTTCCTACCCCTGCTCAGGTTCTCTTCAGAGGGCCTTACGTTCGTCCTCCACCTTTGTTAGGAGGATATCACTATTCTGGCCCTAGTGGACCCAATCCAGTTGGGGGCACTAGTCATTCTTTCACTTTTGGTTTTCAAATTCCGGTTAGAGGTCAACCTCACGCTGGGGGCAAACCTCCATTTGGTGGACAACCTCAAATCGGGGGACAACCACAACTTGGAGGGAAAACTCAAGTTGGAGTCCATAATCCTATTTATGGACAACATGTACTTGTGTTAGAAACTCAACCTTGGAATCCTCCTTTCCAAGGAAATCTACAACCATCTGGGGGAAACATCCTCAAGTCAATGCTTTTGTACCCCCTAACCTTAGCCAATCGTATCAAGGTTCTTTGAATCCCACTTGGGGTCAAAAATTTCAATCTAATGTTCATTTCCAAGGGAACATACCTAATCAACCCAACCCTATTGGATATTTTCCCCAAAATCCTCCACAACCGAGTCTATCAGGACTATCTAATTACTTACAGACTGGTTATGGTCTGATTGGTATACCTATGGGACTTCCCCCTCAAAATTACTAGTTTCCTCAAGTGAATAGACAATTTCCTTTTCTGGGCACCTTGGATTTACTGGATCTGTCTAGGATTTTGAATGATCCTATATTCCACTCTCCTTATTGGCCCATCATCCCAACCAAACTACCTTTTGACATTCCCAAGTTTGACGATCGAGCATGAGAAGATCCAAGTAATCATGTTATGACTTTTCATCTATGGTGTTCATCCAACTCCTTGATCAATGGCTCTATAAGATTACGAATTTTCCAACGAACTCTCACACCTTCGGAAACAAAATGATACATTGAGTTACCGCAAGGATTATTTAATGACTTTAATACCCTCACCATGGCCTTTTTGACATATTACCAATTTCCAATTCGATATGAGATAAGAAACAAAATTTTGATTTCTTTTAAACAATCCTCGTCCAATCACATTTCTGATTACATTCATGAGTCGAGGCGGAGAACACGCTTGATCAAAGTTCCTCTTCCTGATCAACTATTGGCTGATTGGTTTACCAAATCACTCATTGGACCTATTTCTTGTTATGTCTCCATGGGTGGTGTTGTCATTGAATAGGAGGCGATTAGTCGTGCTCAGTATCTAGATCTCATTTATTTGCAAACATGAACACTTTATGATTTGATCCTTGACGCTCCTCGTCCTTCCACAAGCCCTATCCCAACACCTCCAACAACTTCTCATGCTGATGATGGTGTGAATAGCACCTTTCATGATGAGACCCAGTCTGCAAACACCGGTCACATCAATCCAAGACCTAATAATTATAATGTACAAAATACTCATACTCCTACTCCTTCCTCCGGTAAGACTTCTGAAGTTAATTCTGTTCAATCTGTGCCTACCGAAAAAAACCAAAATAAGAAGAAAGGGAAGGGTAAGAATAAGGAGGAAAAAAATAAAAATCAACCCCCTGATAAAGCCAAAACACAAACCATTGATGAGAAAGATAAGTGCAAACCTCGATATCCTTGCCTTATCTGTGGTGATGATCATTACACGAAAGATTGTCCACGACGTGCTGATGTTACTAAGTTCCTCCAAGGGACCGAGAAGTCTCATACACTTGTTGTTTTGTCACATCCTTTCCCTTCTCAGCAAGAGGCCCAATTGGTCATTCATGACCAAGCTTCTCCCTCTACTTCATCTTATTTCCTTATGTGTATTGGTGACTCTAAAAAGATCGAAGTTGCAGTCGCAACTATAGCCAAAGATTATTTCCTGTCAAAAGAGAAAGTTGATGATATACCACCTTCGTTGGTCCAACCTCGTCCTCCAACTTCACCTCTAGCCGGTCCTCTTCATCTTGAAAGACTGGGTCTCGATATATTTCTTCACCCTCGTCCCAAGGGCATTGTTCGAAAGTCTGCATTCAATCCTCATGCACGTGCTACACAAAACTACAGTATTGTAGAAGACCTTGTGCAAGCACCCTCCGTGATGTCAGGTCTCGAAGTCCTTCAAAGTTGTCCTACTCAACGAAAGGCACTGTTAAAGGCCATTGGTGGAATTGATCCTACGGATACTAATTTGATAATATTTGACTTGTAAGATCATGTTCCAAGGCTTCCTCCTCAGTTAGCGCTTCAGATCCAAGTTGTTGTTGAAAACAACAATATCTGTAGAACCATTATTGATGATGGAGCCTCGACTAGCATTATGTCCATTACTTGTTGGAAATTTATTGGCTCTCCTTCCCTCATTGAGTCACACAATACACTTAAGGCCTTCAATGGTACAGGTTTTAAACCCTACGATGTTCTTCCCTCATTTTCTATTATGTTGGAAGCTAAATCGGTCAACGTCGAGGTTGAGGTCCTCGATGCACCTCTTGATTATAAACTTTACTTGGTCGTTGCTGGATTGATTCTATGCATGCAGTTGTGTCTACCCTTTTGCGTGTGATACGTTTCCCGCACCAAGGAAAGGTCGTTACTGTTGACCAACTAGCCCTCTTTAATTCTGATTCCCGTACTAGCAACGTACCCTTTATCTCGAAGAAAGCTTCTAGTTACGAGAATGTTAGCGTGGGTCTCTTGAAATATTCAAATTTGATGGGTACATTTCCAATCCCACCACCCAATATTCCCCCTCCTTTTTTTTCCTCCATTAAAATGATCTCCACCACTGTTCATGAAACCCCCACGTCATATGACCCGTGGATAGTACCTAAGCCTAGTGATTGTCTTCATTACGGTGACAAGATGACTTTAAGTCCGGTCAAATCCACTTATCAAGCCATTCAATCGACAACACCCTATATCATTGTACATGAGATTAAGACATATCTGGACACTAAACCCATTAGACAGAGACTTTTCCCAGTCCATCCACACAAAGTTTCTTTTATCAAGATTGAAGTTGAAAAAATTATTAAAGATGGCTTTGTCTATCCTGTGGCTTTGACTGATTGGGTATCCAATATCGTTCCGGTAAATAAGAAGCAAGGTACCATCCACGTTTGTGTAGATTATAGGGATATAAGCAAGGATTTTCCTAAGGACAGTTACCCAACCCATTTCATTGATCATGTCATTGATGACTGCACTGAGAGTGAAATCTTCTCATTGATGGACAGTTTCTCTGGCTATAATCAAATTGATATCTTACCCGCGGACCAACACAATACCACTTTTATTTTCCCTTGGGGAACCTTTACCTACCGGAAATTACCCTTTGGTCTCAAGAACGTTGGTGCGACCTTTCAGCGCTCTATGAATTACACTTTTCATGATATTAATCACATTGTGAAACCCTATCTTGACGATCTACCATTGCATTCCATGCGTCACCAAGATTACCCAACACATTTAAGGGCCATTTTCGTATGCTCTCGTTATTATTCTATACGTTTGAACCCACACAAATGTGTTTTTTGTGTGGAGTCTGACCGACTTCTTGGTTTCATTGTGTTTATACATGGGATTTGGGTAGACCCCTTGAAGGTTGAGGCGATTGTTAATCTACCTCCTCCTTCCACAATACGCCAGCTCCAAAGTTTGCAAGGAAAGGAAAACTTTTTACGTTGTTTCATCCCCAATTACGTTGAACTGATGAAAGGATTCACTCGGCTACTCAAGAAAGGCTATGAGTTTGTATGGGATGATACTGCAAACAAAGCCTTTGAAGCTTTGAAACTTTCCTTAAACCGTACACCATTATTGTTTCCCCCTGACTATAGCCGAGATTATTTCCTCTACTTAGGTGCTTCAGACTCTACCATTTATATGGTCCTAGTACAATAGGATGACTCACATGACAAACATGTGATATACTATTTGAGTCAGGGTCTCACGACTATCGAAACCAAATACTTGCATGTGGAGAAACTAACCTTGGCAGTTGTTCAAGTTGTCCAATGTTTTCGTCATTATATCTTATTACGCAGAACCACCGTTATTTTCGATTGCAACCCCATGCAACATATCCTTACTCGAAAATTGCTAAGGGGAAAGTAATCCAAATGGATCATTATTCTCTAGGAGTTTGATTTGGAATTTGAACGTGCCAAGTCCAAGAAATCTTTGGTTTTTGTTGAACTGATATGTGACCTTCCATCCACTAAGACGAAAAATGTTATAGAGGATTCCTTGCATGAAAAATCCATTTTTCTGATCAGTTCTGATGACATATGGTACAGAGATATCATCATCTATCTCCATACTCAAAATTTCTGGCCCGACCTATCTAGTACAGATCGTCGTCGTATACGATATCAAGCCCGTCAATACATCATTCTTAGTGATATCCTCTACCTTCGTGGTATTGATTCTATCTTCCAACGATGTCTCACCTACGATGAAGCTGAGAAATATTTTAATGACTGTCACTCCGGAGCATGTGGAGGTCATATGTCTGGGTATTCCACTGCCCAAAATATCTTATGAGCGGGTTATTTATGGACTTCTTTGTTTAAGGACTGCATTACTGTCATCCATAAATGCCATGATTTCCAAACTTATAATTACAATATAAGATCTCATACTGCTCCTCTACACCCGGTAGTTTCTGTTGGCCCATTCTCCAAATGGGGCATTGACTTCATGACATGTAACCCTCACTCAGCTGGGGGGCATGGATACATCATTGTAGCTGTGGATTATTTTACCAAATGGGTCGAGGCGATGCCTACATTCGATAACACCACGAAAACTGTTGTATTATTCATATTCAATCATATCATTACTAGGTTTGGTGTCCCTTAAGCCATCGTTACTGATCACAGTAGTCATTTTCATAATTTTATGATGTCTGAACTTTCTGAAAAGTTGGGTCTTCACCATGAAAAATCAACCCCCTATTATCCACAGGCCAATGGCTAGGTTGAAGCAATTAACAAATTCATCATTATTATCCTTCGACTGATGATAGGAATTCATAAGACAAATTGGCACATGATGTTGTTCTCAGCATTGTGGGCCTATCGAACATCCGTGAAGTCTGCCATGGGATTTACAACTTTCCAAATAGTTTATGGTATCAAAGAAATTTTTTTGATTGAATGTGAGATACCATCTTTGAAACTAGCCGTTGAACTTCTCCCAAATACCTCTGTTGAAGAGGAATGTCTATTGTATTTAATGAAATTAGACGAAACCCATTGTGATGCCTCCTTAGTTATTGAAACTCATAAGAAACTTGTTAAAGCCCAATATGACAAGAATGTCAAGCCACGTGTTTTTTCTGAAGGTTATCTAGTTCTTCTTTACGAGCAAGATCATGATTTTCTAGGGGCCGGTAAATTCGAGCCCATGTGGCGGGGTCCTTATATTGTTAAACGAATGTTGGAGAAGGGATCTTATGAGCTAGTGGATTATGATGGAGTTCCTTTGAGTGAACCCATAAATGGGATTTACTTGAAGAAGTACTATGCTTAAGTCATTTTTTCATGAGTGCTTATACTTTTAGTGTATAATACTCTTGTGTGATTTTTCGTTGTTTGGCTTCTACCTTCATTTGCTTACCTTGCGTTGTTCTTGGTTTACAGATGTTGGTATCTTCGCTACCCTAACTTGGCTTCACTGATGGCGCTAGTCACAGTACTCAAAACTTAGCATCTGCTTCTTGGGAAATATATACACCTATAGATGAATTGATTAGTCTACATGGTGTCTACCTTGGTCGTGCAACGAACAATATTGCAGAATACAATGCATTCATTGAATTATTGACCGATGTTGTTTCACTTGGAAATCGTCATCTTGTTGTATGACTCGATTCACAGTTAGTAGTCCTATAGTTGAGTAATGTTTACTCCATTC
Organism: Picea glauca; assembly: GCA_000966675.3. Taxonomy (NCBI): domain Eukaryota; kingdom Viridiplantae; phylum Streptophyta; class Pinopsida; order Pinales; family Pinaceae; genus Picea; species Picea glauca. The sequence continues at coordinate 561,292 of JZKD02S1918464.1, forward strand.
GAAGTCCTACGTTGTTAAGGGTATATTTATGAATTCGCCTCTTGGAACGTCATTTTGATTAAATTGAATATCAACAGATTCCTAGATGTCTAAATACATTAACATATGCATTGGATAATTATGTTTTAGATAGACATTTGAGACAGTTATAAAATCCAATCACACTTTTTATATACAACAAGTAAGCTGGTAGAAGCCTCATATATATATAACGATAAAATTTTACAAAAAAATGTTTTTGTCCAAAGACCAAAATATTAAAAATGTGAAGCACATGGCTTCATATACAAGAGAGAATCAAGGATGTTACTCGCTATAACATGTGACTAACTGTGCTACTCTACGGAGCAGTCAACCGATGGAAGCAGACACGCCCACTGTGTTACGCTGGTAATGCCTCGAGATATCATCGATAGAGGCATCAGGGATGTTCATCGTGAGCCCCTCCAAGTTTTGTTCTATGGTCTCGTGGTCGACAGTAGATACTCCCGCTACGAAACCTATCTCCCCTCACCTATGGATAGGAGATTAACTTAGAGGAAGGTAAGGCCCCACATCTACATCATCAAAGAGCATTTGATTAGTCATTGAATAAACAACATAAAAAACATTTTTTATCATTAAAAATAAAAAAACATGATATAAACAAAAATATCCTTCTTACCTATGTCCCCCCAATGGGAACCTTCTGGAAGAGATAGGTCCGAGTCTCCTTGAAAGTCTAGCCCGAAATATGCGTAGTCGTCGACCATGAGAATCTGGGTTCTCAACTAGTCGAAGAATACATCGTTATACCTAATGATAGGACCAGCTGCATGCCATTCCATGAGGTCGACCCACCTCTTCATTCTCGGATCTTGTGGGCCAAGTATACCCCACTCTATCTGCAAGTACAAAACTATGACCCTCTCTAGGAAGAAGGAAACCAAAAGAGAACTGTATCCAAACTGTTTTAGTTCACCACTCCTGCACTTGGTCAGTTGTTTTTTCATACTCTTGAGAACCCCTTCACACCAGTTGAAAATGCGGGGCTCCATACACTCTAATGCATACTGGAAATAGCTTTGAAGAGCCATATGGGGAATTTCACTCCCTGCCATGCGTTTGATGGTATATAGGATGGTCCGTAGAGGAAAGCAATAGACATCTATAATATCAAATTTCCCATTGTGCTTATGAGTACAAGGCACACAGTGTTCGTTGATATAGTGGTTCATAGGTGCACCACCACCTCTGTTACCTGTAAGTGTTACTCGGGACCCATGGCGAGATAGTTTTGTTAAGAAGTAGATATCCTCGATGTCTATCATCAAAATGTGAGTACCCACATGGAACACCTTCTCGTTCACATCCCACATGTGAACCAGGTACTCGAGTAATCTCAGCTGGGCCCTCATACCTTGAATTTTAAAGAATTTCAATAGCCCACACTATTAGAGGTCCATCACTGTTCCCAGGTCATTATGGAAAAAGTAGTCTTCCTCCTCGTGCTCTCTCACTCTCCATTCTAACATTTTTTACCATGGAAAACCTGCAATGGAACCATAAAGAGAGATTAGCATCATTATCTTCTTCCATGGAGATTTTTTATTGGTAATTTCATCTTAAAAAACTTTTTGGCTGCGCACGTCACAGGCCAAGGCATCTACACGGTGCAGAGTCTTCATAGGCTAGCTACAAGGCCAACTGTGATGACCCTAGACCGTCGCAGGGCCCGATATAGGGCACCTGTGACAACCTCCGCGCATAGGTACCCTCAAAAAATTAACTTAAAAGTATATCTTTTACCAATGAAAAACAAATTTTAATCCATGGAAAGTTGAAAGAGATGAAAATTACATGTTCCATGGAGACCGTTCGTCGAATGATCAGACATTCCCTCTACAATCCGTAGTTGCAAATCGAGGTAAATAGGGGGTTTTGGAGAAAGGATTGAGTGAAATGACAAATGAAATAGTGAAATGAAGTTTTTACCCATTTTGATTGATTTTCTTACTTTTTCATTTGTATTTTATATTATTTTATATATTTCGTCTAAACCCTAAAGTCCTAATGACTTTGCAAGTGTTTGATTTTTCCAAATAAAAAGTCTAGGAGTGAATCATTGAAACAAGGATCCATTTTTTGTTTGTCTTCGTACATTTGTACAGATCTTTTATGGTTTTTCAGGAAAAACTCCAAGCTTAGTCTTTGTTGTTTCTTGTGCTCATAAATCAATGAGAATGTAACCGAGTATACTTTTATCACTTTTTCAGACTCGTGAAGGTAATGCGAAAAAGGAACCCCCTGGAGTTCCCTTTAAGATCTTTTCAGACTCTCTAAACATGAAAAGATTGTCAAGCGAACTTGTTCTTTTCACGCTCATAAAAGTATTTGAAGAAAACATTTGATGAGCGGAAGATTATCCCTTTTTCGGTCTCATCGAATTAATTTATGAAAAATGAACTTGTGGAGTTCTCTTTAAATGTTTTTCAGACTCTCTAAAATTGAAAAACCCATGAGTTTTCTTTCTTTAAACTCATTAAACAAACATCGAAGGACCCATATGGGACCAAACCACTCCTTCTTAGGGTTCGTTAAACATACTCCAAGGGACTCGTCCGAAGGATGATCTTACATCAACAAGTATATGTTATCCTCCTCAAGCTTGCGTAAAAATAAAGAGCTACTCGCCAGAAATGGTGGGGGAAATTCGAGAAATAAATGTTTCTCTGTATCCTTGTTAGTGGCAGTAATAGTCTCTCTTGAACATGACATCCCCCTTCATCATTGGATCCGGGTTGGGAAATCCATTTGTATCTCATTTTACCATCCACGTGTCCATATGTTGGGTCCTCCTTGAGTCCGTGCTTCCGAGACCATTGTCATGTCATTCATATGTTCAATAGAATTCCAACCTAAATAATCCTTCTATCAAGTCGGCCATCTGCAGTTATAAATTTTCTACCATGTCAGCCTTCCCTGTGTCAGTTCCAAATCACTTCATACTTTGATCTACTTCAAAATCTGTTACATATTTCATGTCATTGATGAGGGATACATCAAGGCCCTCCTATGATGAGTCTTTTCCTGTCAACTTCAACACATTATCCAGGAACAAGAATTAGAAATCATTTAGTACCTTAGAGCCTACATGCCTCAATGGGAAGTTTATTCGCTTTCAACAATGGGTTCACATCATTGACCCTTGATTGAAAGATTCCATCTAGTGTTCAACTTCAACTCATTTATTCACATTCATTGGATTGTACTGGTGTATCTTGGGAGTCATTGACATCAGTGGTGATTTCCCTCACACTTGTTAACAATTTTCATTAATGAACAATAATCAAGTGGTTTCTACCATGTTTGACTTCAACACCTGTAATCACATAGCTAGATTCGTACTTAAGGACGATGGAAATGAAGACCCTGGATCTTATCATTCTGGTCCAGGCTGCGATGGAGTATTTATGATTTGTATTGACACATATATGCACTATGTATGTCTCGTGGCTATGTCTGAATTTGAGTCATCAATCAAGCATAGATCCACATTGTATTCATGGGTGGCTATGTCGATTCATAATGACATGGATCCACAATGTATATTTAGTGGCCATGAATAACTTGACGTTTTGTAATCTGAGTATGGGAATTCCTACCTTGGACCATCGTATATTATTATGCTGATGTTGGACTGTTTGCAGGTTCCCAATCGGTGTGCTCTTTGTTTCCAACACACACATTCTACAAAGTATTTCAGCTGTCATGAGTTCCATTTTCATACTTTGGGGGGAATTATGTTACACATTATTTTGGTCACCCCAGTGATCCATTGAAAACATGTGTTCATGTTCCCAAAAAGATCCTTTCTTCATGAGAAAAGTGACTAACTTTCTCTTCTCAAAAACCCTATTAAGGAAGGTCTTCTCAGGCTACACTATACATAGGGTGCGATGATGCCTGATCATCACCCCCTGCTCTAAATCTAGGCTGCAATGTCTCCGTATGTTTCACAATACCTAGGGTGCGACAATGTCAAAAGATAATAAAAGGTCAAGTTTCATGAAAGTTCTAGAAGAGGATCTTCTAGAAGATGAGGTGGCCTCTGAATGGTTGGGATCTTACTTGCTTCTCTGATTTGGTGGGATCATCCTAATATCTTCAACCATATCTCTTTCCCCTATATAAAGAGGGATCTCTCATGGAAAATGATAAGGTTAATGAAGGTTGAATATGCCAAGAATTGTATGGAGAATCCTTCATTGGATCATTCTTGAGGACTTCATTTCAATTCATCAAATCATTATGGATCTTATTCATTCAATATTGGAGAAAGTGTGTGTGTTGGAGAAAAGGGGCATCGAGAGGGGACCTTATGACATCAAGGTTTTGGTTGTAATATCCACTTTCACTTTAATATAATACAATGATATGTTTCTTTCCCATAAAACTTGTCTTATTTTATTGTATGACTCCTTGATCACATACATAGGTTCTTGTTGAGTATGCTATATTTATTTCACTTTGGTTGGCTTATGTTCCCTTGCAGATTCAATATCATAGGAGAACTAGAGTGGAGCTAGGACGACGACGATGAGAGGAAGTGACATTTAAATAGTATGTTATCTATCTCTTGTTAACTAGCAAACTCAATAGTTAGATCTTAGGGAAAGCATCATATTCTGTTATGTTTTGTTCTAGATCTAGGTGGATCTAGGGAGATCTATTTATGTTCTCATTTACTGATAAGTCCCATAACAACCTCCTTGCATTAAGCATAGGTATGTTCCACTGTTGGAACTAGATTGCTTACTTGCGACACTCGTTTCCTCCTCTATATCATAACATTCATTGGACTATGAAAAAACAAAAAAAGATAGGCGGGAAAGGAATATTATCTTATATTGGGAGCAGTTGTGTCACCTTTGAACATAGAAAAAAAAATTTGAGTCCACTTTTCATCAAAATTTTGGGTTTAGCATGACCTTAGGAAGCTGAGCTCGCTACAAAGAGTTTACTCCCCTGACTGGTTACTCTTCCAGTCCCTATGAAGATTTTGATTGATGCCTCCTGCATCTCAAAGTTTCATCATTGAGTCTATGCTGCCAAAGTCTTCCATATGTCACATGCTATTGTTCAAAGGATTTCTATCAACATGTGTCGACCATTCCTCAAAACTCTTGACTTTTCATGTCGGCCATACCCTCAGTGTGTCTAAGAATCACATGAATTTGTAGTCCTATTGCGCACCCTAGTCCTACTTTCCTCATTGGTAGGTAACCTTGAACCCAACAATTGACATTTCATCATTGGTCGCTAACTAGGTGGTTTCACCTGTGTTCGACGACAATAAATGTTTTCACACATTGGGATTTGTGCATTGTCTTGGATTCCATTATCCTTATTGGTGGTTTCCTTATTGGTTTCTATTTAGAGGGTCTTTTTCATGTACCGCTTGCATCGGGCACACACGAAAGACACATAAGGTCATTGGTTCGTGAACATGTTCTTCGTCCCATTTCCTACAAATCATCAAGCTCCTACTTTGTACCTCGTGCTGAATGATGAGAGATGCCTCAATTCTCTTCTTTCATTGGGTATCCTTCCATCGACTTCAAATAATCTATTCTAGAGACAAGACCTAGAGTCCTATGAGTATCTAGAGGCTTGTAGTCATTAGTGGCAGGTTCTCTCACCATCGACAGTTGGGAATACATCAATGTCTCCTAATTGATGGATTCTTCAAGTGTTTTACCCCAACACCTTTATTCACACTTGTAATGATGTACTCGATGCCTTGTTACCTACTTTCATTATCGGTAGGTTTTCTCTCATTTGTTAATGATATACCTTAACGACCGGTAATCAAATGAAGTCTCATTATGTTTGACCTCAACTCGTTTATTCACACGATGTAGACTTGCACCTTTGGAGGATTGTGTAGAAGACTTGAAGACATTAGTTCATAGTCGCAACTTTCCTGAGTTGTTGCTATCTTTCATTGGACCAATACCTATGTGACTTCAGTGATCATGGGAGATCATATTGTACTCCATTGTATACAAATATCTTCAGATTGATTTTAAGATTGGTTTTACTGGGCCTTGTTCTTGACTATGACAGACTTTGGCATGTATCCTCCTTTGTATTACCTACTCATGTCCATGAAAAATTGTTTGGTACATTTTCACATGGATCTACAATGTAATTCAAATTGGTAGCCATGTGTGCAAAGTCAATACATATTGTAATGAGAAACTAGTTCTTCCAACTAGGTCTCCATTACTCCACTTATGGGTATTAAAATGTATTTTAGCCATCGCATATAATCCTCTGACCTCACACATTAGGGGGCATATGTTATAGCAAAATTTTCCTTACCCTATGCAAATTTTCTCAGAAGGCCTTGTTCCATTTTCCTATGCAGACTCAAAGTCCCTTTTTGCAAATCCCAGAGCTAAAAACGTTATTTTTCCACATATACACGCCCTATCTATTATACAACATGTGTATACATAGGTTGCACCACTACAACCCATGTACATTGGGTTTTGTGCCCAAAATTAAAAAAATGATGTCATGTTTCCATGTCACGTCATGAGATCCATGTTCCTTAACCTTCCATATACTAGAAACATTCTGACTCGGCCCTTCAGTTCCACTTGAAGGCTACAAATTGGCCAAATCCGAGCTATGGAAAAGGGGAGAAGAATTCAACTTTGAGAGAAAAGTTACTCTAGAGAAATTATTCACTTCATATTGAGTCTGCATCCCTTTATCCTTTTAAGTTTGAACACATTGTTCAACCCCCAATCTCTTCCCTACATGATTGAGAAACTCATTGTCTCTCTTATATGAGATTACCTTTGGTGGAGGATTGAAGTGGTGGAGGCTCAACTGGAAGGGAATTAGTTTCTCGGTTCCGAAATGTGCTGACACAGAAGTTTGTAATTCATTCACTTATGCTGATTACATTTTAATAGAAATACTCTTTTCTCATCCAATTAATATCTTACAAATATTTGAATTGTAATTCCATGGGTGTATTTTTTATGAATGTTGATGGATTATGCTATTGAATGTGCTAACATTATATATTATCACCATATGCTTGTGTTTCTTGGTTGTTGAGGACAAGTTGCAGGTGTATTGCTTTGAATTAAGTTCTCAACGGTGGAATTCGTCGAACATCTGGATGAGGTAGGACTTTTATCTTGTCTTGCTAGCATATTTGTTTATATAGCATATCTGAGATTAGAGTTGATTTCTAAAATCATTTCCTTCTGTTGTGGTTTACCCCTATCCATAGAGAGATTTTCTTCGTAAAAATAAGTAGCTGGAAGAACCTCATCTCAGCAAAGGTTGTCAAGCGGCTGGCCCTGCTGACAATGCCGCACCTGCAACCCTACACCATTGGATTGCTTAGCCAAGGAAGCGATCTCCACTTCAGCCAATAGTGTCAACTGTTGTACAACATCAAGCCCTTAAAATATGAGGTATTGTGTGATGTTTCTCCTCTCAAATTTTGTAATGTTATTTTGGGCCAACCTTATTTATGGAAACGTCATGATGTATATGAGTCTAGGCCTCATAGCGTTATTATTAATTTGAAAAATAAATTGTACAGGATACCCAAGGCAGTCCCACCTAGTGATATTTCCTTGATCTCTGCCAAGCAATGCAGGAAGGTCATCTCTCAAACCGAGAAATTTGTTTTCTTCGTGATTTTCTCTCAGAGTGAGCAAAAGATTGCAACCACATCCAGGGCCTTTGCGATTGATATCTCTACACAACAAAAGTAAGTGGATAAGGTCATGGAATAATACTGAGATATATTATCCTCTCCTACTGGGGTACCTCTGCACTGCCAGGTCAAGAATCCCATTGATCTAACCCCAGGCACACCACTACCCAATGGGCCAGTCTACCTCCACTCTTTGTTAGAAAATGAGGAGATCAAGAGGAAGATCCAACAAATGCTCCACAAGGGGCACAGTCATCCCATCTCATCTCCTTTTGGGATCCCAATCATGTTGATGTAGAAGAAAGACGAGACTTGGCGACTTTGCATTGATTATCGGGCTCCGAATAAAATCACAGTCCGGAATCGGTACACAATTCCTCGAATCGATGACCTCCTTTATCAGCTCACGGGGGCCAAATACTTCAGTAAGATTGATCTGAAGTCTGGCTACAACCAGGTCCCAATAGAACAAACATATGTATGGAAGACCACCTTTAAGTCAAAAGAAGGTCTTTTTGAATGGTTGGTCATGCCCTTTGGTTTGACAAATGATCCAACAAATTTTATGAGGATGATGGACGATATCCTGTGACCTTTCATCAATACTTTTGTAGTGATATATCTGGATGAAATCCTCATCTACAATAAGACTTGGTAAGAACACTTGCAACATATTCAACAGGTTCTACACACCCTATGACAACACAAGCTATATGAAAACTTGGAAAAATTCTCCTTCAGCATGGACATGGTCCATTACTTAGACTACATCATTGATCAACATGGTGTGCATGTGGATCTAGCCAAAATATAGGTCATTCGTGACTGGCTAGCCCCAACCACACTCACTAAACTTTGGATTTTCTTGGGCCTTGCCAATTTCTATCATAGGTTTGTGTTGATATTCTCTCATATCGCATGGGCCCTCAGCCAAGTAACCAGGGGTGGCGGTAAGGAAAAATATGTGTGGGGCATGTCCCAACAACAAGCCTTTGATGATTTGAAGCAACACTTGTGCTCATCACTAGTACTTTCATTACTGAAACTGCAACATCCCTTTGAGATCAAGACAAATGCTTCAGACTATCCTGTGGACACCTTTCTCACTCAACACAGCCACCCCATGGCATATCACAGTAAGACAATATCATATGTTGTCTGTAAGAACCCTACTTACGACAAAGAAATGCACTCCATTGTGCAAGCTTGTCGCCATTGGAGACATTACATTCTTGGGAAGGAGACAGTCATCGACATTGATCACAAGCCACTACAGTTCATGCAGACCCAAGCCAAATTGAAGAATGACCACCATAAAAAGTGGTCCACATACTTACAACAGTTCCACCTCAACATCAATTATAAAACATGAAGTACTAATTGAGTGGTTGATTTCCTCAGCTAACCTCCATTTGCGACACTCGCCACGGTGCTAGACTCTTGCGACCACGAGACCTCTAGATGGCTCCACCTCTATGAGAGAGACCCTAACTTATCCACCACCTACCAAATGTCGGGCACAAACTCAGTGGTCAATAATTTCCATCTTTAGGATGGGTTGTTTGTCGTCTAGGCCATCTCTGGGTTCCATCAAGCGTGCGCATGAAGATGATTTGGGAAACTCACTACAGTCGGGTGGCAGGACACTTTGGCATCGAAAAGACAGTGTTAGTGCTGCAGAAACATTTTTGTTGGACGAAACTTCGATAGGATGTCGAAAAGTATACCAGGTCATGCACCGCATGTGCTATTGCCAAACCGACCACTAAGAAACAAGGTCTATACACCCCTATTCCTACTCTTGACAGGTCCTGTGAAACCATGTCAATGGACTACATGTCGGGCCTCTCATCCACCAAGAGGGGAAATGACTGTGTTTTTGTGGTTGTTGATCGCTTTTCCAAGATGACGATTCTGGCCACTTGTAAGAAGATCATCACAGCAGAGGCCACTACCAATATCTTCCTTGAACAAGTATGGGTACATTTTGGGATCCCAAAAACCATTGTCTTAGATCAGGACAGTCAGTTTCTCAACACATTCTGGTCGAGCCTCTGGTCACTGCTGGATACCAAGCTCACCAAATCCACTACCTTCCACCACTAGAAAGATGGCCAAATTGAGGTCATCAATCGAATGATCATACATATCCTGTGCATGTACAATTCCAAGCACCCCCACACATGGGATGAGAGTCTTCCCTATGTCCAAAATAGCTACAACCGAACCCTACATATCTCAACTGGCCACAACCCCTTTCCGGTGGGGTTGGGATTCCAACCATTGGGCCCCATGGATGTTTCACTACCCCTGGCGACCACCTTGGCCAACTCATCCCCTTCTCCACCTGAAGCTGAAAAAGCCACCCGATTCATTGAGTGGATCCAGCACATCCACCAACAGGTTCAGGATATTTTACAGAAGTCCAATGCAAAGTACAAGCAACTCCATGATCAACATCGGGTGCCACATAAGTTTCAGGTGGGCAACAAAGTTTGGTTTCACTTGCAGAAAGAACGTGTTACAGGGCTGTTGGAAGCCAATTCACATTTTTATCCTATCCTTATAAGCTGCCTACACTAGTGTTTTGCAACCCTTGATTTTCATCGCAATCTTTGAATAAAATGACACTATTTTATTTCGTGCATTTGCACACCTGCCTTTGTTCTTGTTTTCATGACTGCAAGCGTGAAAAATTTGATTTTGAAGTCACATTAAAATCGTCACTGGATTATTTTGGTTACTCTTGTCTATGTGTTCATTGCATTTCCAATTTAATTATAGTCGCACAGTTGGCAAGATACCAAGATCTTTACTCATTTGATATTCTTTAATTGTTAATACGACTTCGTTTTTATAAGGCTGTGATGATATTCTTATGATCAAGTTTTTGATACATTGGTGTTTGGATGTTCTGTGTTCTTTCATCGATTGCCTTGACACATTTTTTTCATGAAAACACATTAACGTTGTGGTTAGACCCTTGGTGTAATCTTTTCATACAACATTTGATATGATCGAACCCTTGGTGTTGATTTCGAATCATTGTTTTGGTTTTAAAACTATGTTAAAACTATTGCTTGCGCAAATGTTTGGTCGATTTACCATTGATTTCATTAATCGTTGGAATGGCATAGTTTTTGACATACACGATAGTGATTTGAATCGCTATATGCGCCGTCGGTTGTACTGTGGGAAATGACTGTTTTGCATGGGCTGAGCTAGCTCCACCACCCTCTCACATTCGGGCATTAGTGCCTCACTACTATCTTGGGTCACCACTGTTGATTTTCGGGGAATCCTGTGTGCTATCGACCCTGCGTATCCTGTTCAAACCCTCGGTCGTAAACCCTTGCTCACCGTGTGCTTCTGTCTATGGCACTGGTGATGCGCATAGAGCCAAATGGTAGCCAAGCTCTATTGCTATTTGATAATTCCCGTAAGGATTTAGAAAAAGGTGGTTGGCTGGTGTTTATCCAAAGGTTCGAAGGTTTCAACCTTTCGGCTGCCCAACAATTCACCCTCACCTTTGACGGATGCAGGGCTAAGGTCGGAGACGTGCAACTTGAGCTTAATGAGGAATTCATGAGTTCAATGATAGGACTACCAGTGATAGGGCAAAGGTGGTTCAAAAATTCCAAGGTAGACGAGGTGCCGTGGCCCCTTCTGTTCACTTCAAGAAAGATTGTTTCCTGTGATAAAGGTATGCCTATCACTACCCTCAAATCCAAGTGGCATGATATTTTAGTGATTGTTAAACAGTTTGTGACCTGCGAAGGTTGGTATGGCTTAGTATTCTTGTATCACCTCCAGTTATTGATGAATTTCATAGGCTACCCTTTAAATATGCCACATTACTTCTTGCGTAGCCTCTACAAGATGTCTAAAAGATTCAAGCGTGAGAAGGTTGATAGAAGCCTTTTCCATCACGTCTTGATTAAACTCATCATCATACACCATTTGAGCCTTCATGGTGATAGTTGGCAAGTCTTCCTATCTAGGAACATCTTTGCCATTCTCGAGCCTGTGCAAATTGACCAGGTTGTGGTTACAGAAAATGGGGTTGGGCCAGTCGTGCCATTTCATATCCTTTTACCCCCCTGTCAAACCCTCGGATTGCCCTGACATCGACCTACCCGATACTACTGTCGACCCAGGTGCTAAAGACAAGACTGAGCTTATAAAGAAGCCTGTGAGAAAGAAAGGTAAGAGTGACACTATTGTCAATAGTAAGGGGAAGAAACATGCTCGATGGATATCGAGATGTGCTAGGAACAAACCTAAGCCAAATGTTGATCAGAAGCCAATAGTGTTGAGTGAGGACTTAGACTCCGATATTGAGCATTTCCTAGCCGAGGAATACCCCTTTTCCCATGGCCTATGCTCTAAATAACCTTATGACTATGTCTCTAACTTACCCCCGTGCCTTAAAAATGACCCAAACTATCCGGGAATCAAGTTGCACAAGGAAACCCATGGTAACTTGAACAAACCCTCGCCTGTGATATCAAAGCCTGAGCAACCATCATGTAGCCAATTAAATGCTTGGCTAGAGCGTTATTACACTAACGTTCCCCTGTTGCAATAAAAAATCAAATCGTTAGAGGAACGGGTGACAGTGCTGGCGAAGGAGAACGATAGGTTACAAGCTAGTGAGAAGAAACAAAAAACCACCAGTTCGATTATCTTCAGGAATGTCGAAGCAACAGTGGATTTTGTCAATTCCAAGTTATCATGATCGAAGCCTTTTCTTACTACTCAGGTATGATTTTCAATATAAATTTCGTTTTATGAGCTGGTTTGGATTAATATAACCGGTTGGATTTTCTTTCAATAGCTCTGTTCATTTTGATTCAAAATGATTCTGTTGCTTTCGTTTTACCAAAACAATTTTGAATCATGAGTGGAAAATTTGTTTTCTAAATTCGAATACAGCTATGATTTAGTTAATGAGATTTTATTATTCTCAGTTTAGTATAAATGATTGATTTGTTTTCGATTTTGTTTGGATTTCTTTTTGAAACAATTCTGTATGGATAGTCGATTGGGTTTGATTTCAATTAAGTTCTGTTTGTTTCTAAACAATCCTATTGACTTCGATTTACCAGGAATGATTCTGTTTTGGATTGAATCAATATTTTCGTTTTGGATTATGATTCCACTTGCACACAAGATTCGTTTGCTAAATTCAGACACGGCTCTGTTTTGATTTTGCATAACGATTGTGTCGATCTTAAATCGGTTCAATCCGTTCCTGTTTGATTTGATTTTCACAGGATTTTTGTGTGCCATGATTAGCATGATCATTTTTATATGTTTGATATAGTTCTATTTATTTGAAAAACGATCCTGTTGATTTCATTTTGATTCGAAAACGATTTTGTTAATGGTTGAGGCGACATAAACTATTGCATGAATGATTTGTTTAACTGGTTATAGTTTGTGTCGATTGAAATTGGTTCAAGAAATGATTTCGTTGGTTCTCCAACTGTCAATCGATTCTGTATGTTCCGAATTGGTAATGAAAGTCGTTGGACAAATCTCACATATCCCGGTACCATTTGATCGATTCAATTATGTTTTTGTTTGCTCTCAAATTAGCATAGAAGTTTTGATTTGAATGATTTGTTTGGTTTCCAATTAGCAATTAAATATTTGTTTAATATTTTGAATATAATTCTTTAAGTTTTGGATTTATTTTAAAACAGTTATGTGCTCAGATTAGACCAGCTACAAAATCACAAGATTCTGTAGCTAGTCTTAAAAAATAGATTTTTATCAATTTTATCAATAAAATATCCTCTAAACTTGTCTATTCTTGTTTTCTTTTAGGTGCATACGAATTACAATGATCAATTGGGCACACTGTGGCAGTTTAGGAGATACTTTTGTGATATAGTTTTTGTTTTAGGTTGTTAGCTTGAGTCAGAAATAGAGACTTGGGATATTATCCCCAGATTTTTTGTAAACTATTTTGATAATTCCTACAGGGATGTTTTACCCTGTGGGAGGTCTTTAAATACTTGTTATTTTTTAATGAACCCATCATCATCACTGTTGGGAGAACCAGACTATGGATTTATGATGATATAGACTGAGATGAAAGTTGATGTCTTGTAACAGCTTTAGATTTCAATATATCAAACTTTTGTTTCAAGTTTTCTCCATATCAGTTTGCAATTAATTATCGACTACTTTAGCTATCGTAATGTGTTGCAGGTTGATATGATTTGGTTTATATGTTGTCCATATTTGATCTCTCTTATTTAAAAAATACAACGATTATTCTATTTCAATTTAATGAATACAAGTTTATCTTTTTCGTTAATTGAATTGTTTTGTACAAATTTTGCACAAGGATTTATCTGACTGCAATGATTTGTAAATTATAAGATTGTTGTAATTTTTTATGTCTTGTTTGTCCTATCATTTATATCTTAAGAGCACAATTGATTCTTGTTTACGAGAATTTTGTGAAGAATCCGGTGTGAGTTTCCTCCCTCCAAACAGCTAAAACAACTATTGGATACAGGACAAACCTGAAGCATTACTTTTGGTCAGTTTGCTATTTGTTATTCGATAGTTAATTTATTAGTGTCATATAAGTAGTTTAGATAGATATATGTATAGTTCAGATTTATAGTTAAAATTATTATTTTAGTTACTTAGCTTAGTTAGTTTTTGTTTAATTTCTTTCTCATAAAATTATAAAAAATCAAAAAACAATAGTTTCGCTGTCTTAGGACAATTTACAAATGATTTCTACAGGTTTTCATTTAAATCTGTAATCTGCAAATTATGTATATTTGTAATTGAATCTGATTCTGTTGTTAATTGAACATTTAATTTTATAGAATTATAGTTGTATGATTTAGTTAATAGATTGTATATTTGTAGTTTAGATTTGTTTATTAGTTTGTTTTAATTACTGTTTTCATTTAGATTAGTTCCTTAGTGTAGTTTTCATTTGTTTTTCTAGGAATTAGATCGACCAACGGAGCCGCTAAATCCGTCAGGGCGGGTCATCCCAAACGACTTGGGTTATTTAGACAACCCCGGACCAGATCCACTCTTCCAGTTGGCAAGCGTTCATTTTCTCCCGTCAACAAGGGCCCCATTAGAAGCTTCACCCACTCCATTATGGGTCCTACACCATCACCAAGCCTATGGGTGACAATGATTTTGAGCTCAACATTCCCCCTTTCCTTGTCCTGCACCCAGTATTCAACGTGGCTCTCCTTCGACCATATTTCCCACCATTATTGGACACCTCAAAGATAGAAGAGCAGTTGAAACCAATAGATATCAAACTTGAATGCATGCAACAAGCATCTAGTGGTCATATTTTGGACACATGGATCAAGGTCACTCGACAGTAAAGGATCCAGATTTATCGAGTTGTCAAAGCAGGGTAGCTCCTACACCAAGGCAAGTGGCTCACCCAATGCCAAATTCAACACAAATTTCCTCATCTGATGGGGGAAATCAACACAATGGAGACAATTTCTTCCTAAGGGGGGAGGATTTATCCATATGGATTTCGGTGGCCTCCCACTGGTTCATTTTGGTATTTTTCTAGTTTGGCAGTTTTTTCCTATTTTTTGGGTCCTTGACTTCCGCGGCCATTTTGAGGCCCTAAACAACGTTTTTATGGCTCTCCACAATTAGATTGTATTCCTTGGATATACCTTTCCAACAAGATATTGTGCGGCTAAAATGGAGATCGTATGCAAAAGTTATGACCCCGGGAAGTTGATGTACTAGCTTACCCCAATGAGGCCCACATGACTTTTGGCGCTTCATCTCCTCGGGTTAGGTTTTTGGATTTCTGGGGTTTTGGAATTCATGCTTATTATAAAAATTCCTTCAAAGCCTCATTGTAATAATCTTATTGTGAATGAGTTCATTTGTCAAATCTCTTCTCAGAGATAAGCCACCACCATTCCAACAAGCTTGTTTCCCACTGCATTTTATAGTTTCAACTTATTTCCTTATTGAATAGAAACCAATTTTACTGTATCTCTGTTATTCCATGTTAAACATCTTTTAATAATTTGTACTCATTTCGTTCTACTCATAAAATCCGGATCAACCATAGTCCCTCAGATTGTCCCACTTCCCTTCAAAGGCTCCAACACATGCTGACTAGGAAGTGTCAGAGTTGCGACTCTAGGAATTCTAGCTACCAAAATGGAGTCTTTATGCAATTATACTTAAATGTACACTCAAATTTCCTAAAAAATATGAAAAACATTGTGGGTACTCCTCCGCTGTGGCATCCTCATGTTCCCACATGGAATCTTAAGGACCATAGTAAGTCCATTGGACATTTACCAATTCAATGGCTCAATTCCTTAACACTTTGACTTGTCGGTCAAGGATGCGAATCAACTCCACTTGAAAGTCTCGTTTGTGCTCCACCTGGATCACAGCCCAATCAATTACGTGGTTAAGGTCAGACACATACTTCTTCAATAGAGACACATGAAATACATTATGAATACACATAGATGTATGAAATGCAAGAATATATGAAATCGAGCCTATCCTATCTAGGACTTTAAACAACCCATAATATCTTGCTACTCACTTTGGGAAACTTCCCAATTTTAGCAAGCTACTTTTAGCTTATACTTTCAAAAACACATGCTCTCCCACTATAAATTCTCTATGCACCTCATGTTTTTCAGCATAGCTCTTTTTCTTGTCTTATGAAACCTTTAAATTCTACCTGATATTTATCATATGTTCTTCCATTTCTTTGAGCAACTCTAGCCCCATCGCTCTATCTGTTGGGTTATCCCAACTCATTGGTATGTTGCATTTTATACCATATAAGGATTTAAACAAGCTCATCTTTAATGATGCTTGATGCCCATTTTTATAAGTAAACTCAACCAAATGCATATAGTCTTTCCACTTGGAAGGATTGTCCATTACATACATCCTCAACATATCTTCAATTATTTGTTTGATCATTTATGTTTTCCCATATGAATATGGATGATACATTGTGATGAAATTTAGATTTGTCCCAAATCCTTTAAGCAACCCTTTCCAAAAGTTGGAAGTGAACTTGGAATCTCTGTCAGACACTATTTCCTTAGGTGCACCATGTAGCATGGGAATTTCTTTCATATAAATTTCTGCAGTGTTGGTTTCCTTGTGGAAGAAGGAGCTATTGGGAGAGAGATCATCATGGAGAGAAAAAGGTTGTTGCAGAAAAGGTTGATGCGAAGGAATGGTTTGGGGAGAAAGGATTTTTTTATGAGTCCCCTACATGGGACATAACTCAAAATAAACTATGTATCAAGCCAATGCAAAATACTATAAAATAATGTGTGGGGTCCTTATGTAGAGTGTAAAGAATAGAATCAATGTGGGATGCAGAGCATGAACTCGATGAAAGGTTTTTCTTCATAGCGCAAATAGGAAGTCAAGAAAATGTCAAAGTGTTGAGGAAGGGTATGATTGTTTCATAAAGTGATGTGGAAATGTGGAATGTATGCTAAATGTGGAATGCATATAGAATGCAAAAGATAATGAATTTGGGAGGAAAGGGGAACTCCTTCCACATCCTCATAAATTGAGGATAAAATATGTAGGTTGAGACATAAAATTCATCAACATGGATATCCAAGAGTGTAAAATAAGAACCCTGACAAACCCAACCCATGATGTTTGCAACATTGTTTGGATAATGAAAAAATTATGTGTCTTTTTCCAAACATGTAAAATGAGTATATTATAGTTTAATGAATATATTTTCTTATTATTATATATGATTTTATACTTCAAGTTTTTTTTTACAAAGACTGCACAATGTTCTATAATTTAGTATAATATTTGCCAAGACTTTACAATGTTTTATAATTCAATGAAATATTTGCTAATATTTTGCAAGATTTTATAATTCAATGAAAAACTCACCAAGATTCTACAAGATTATATAATTCAGTGAAAGATTCACCAACAATTTGTATATACATATTATATTATTGATAAAATAGCCTTCAAATTTTCCTATGTATCATGGGAATTCACCCATTTATTACACATATAAATTTAGTGGGGTTTATTAAAATTTTCCCTAGATCCAACATGATCATGACAATAATGGATTTGATCAAATAAGTGAAACTTTTATACTCTAAACATCTAAATAGATTTCACAAGTTTTATATAATTTTTTGAATGCAAATATTAAGTTTAACAATATAGAGAAGGAAATGAATGAAGAACTATCCACGTAACATAATGAGGCTCCTCAACCACCTTTAGATAACTCAGTACCATGTATCTCAATGGCCATTTCAGAAGTGGACAAGATACCTTAGGAGAAAAATGATGATGGATGAGGGTTATTGTTTGTGGATGGAATGTCTTTGATAATTGGAAGGCCCCAAACACAAAGATGATAAAATGGATCCTAATATAACTTTAATCTCTATTCCTAATTTAATATTTATAGTTTCTTCTATAGTGCCCCTATGGAAAGCATTAATAATTTTTTGATTATTTTGTACATCACTTAGTGTCAATAACATATAGGGTTTGGCCATATGCATCTACCTCAAAATAATCAAGTTAGTGAATAAGGAGTGTTCCTTGCCTATTTTAGATCTCATTTAATGGCAATTTGGTGGCAAGAAATAGGAAATTACAATACCTTTTACAAGAATGAATTTAAACAATGGGAAGGAAACTAAGAATAGAGATAAGCCATGTAAAAAGAGCACATAATAGGACATTTCATAAAAGGGGTAATATAGGGGTACTTTTCAGCCCGAGGAAAGAGGAAATTAAATTATATCTAGATAGAAATAGGGAGGAGGATCAATTTTCTCATGACGTTGCTTTGAGAAGGGACAATCATGGGTATGCATGCTAATGTTGAGTATTGATAGAGAGCAATTTTTTTTGAAATTGTGATTGTTCCTATGACCTTTGTGGGTTGGTGGGTCCTCGATGCCATGCCTTCTTCAGTGCAAGATTACTTGAAAATTAAAAGTAGCACATCCTTGGATTTAAACATTACCAAAAATTGAAAATGGCATATCCCTAAATTGTAAGCACTATTTAAAAAAAATAGTGGCTTATCCCTAGTTGAGGGTTTCTTTCACTGTAAATATACTGATCAATGTAACTATATCATCAAACCAAATATGTGTGGAAGTTTTCGGGTTCATCATTTTGGGATAATCGCTTCTGGATATCATTATATAGAATGTTTAATTGAGAAATGGAAAATGAAAACTTGAGACTCATTCCTCCTTTGCAAGACTGCACGTATCTAAAGTTCCTATTGAAGTGATATATTTGTTCTATTTGTATTCATGTTCCAATAACTTGTGGACTAATCAACAATTTTGATAAGAAAATTAATTTCTTCGACTTGTAGTCTTTGCACAATTATGATGTATGTAATATTCGGGGTTGTATCATGTATAATTTGTTGTTTAAATGGTGAGAAATTATTTATGTAATAAAAAGGGTTAAGCAAAGATGTTGCAATAAGGGATATTCTTCAAACACCTGGGGCCCAAGTGCTTATTTGTGCCTCCAGTGAAATTGTAACATCCCTAGTTTTAATTCTTATAAATTATAATTTAATTGTACATATGTAATTTAGGGTGGTGAGCGAGTATGGTTTGGGATGAAGAGTCTGTACTGATTAATATGGTCGAGGGTTGATCTTATGTAAGGTATACATTGAAATTATTAATAATATTAAAAAATTGGTTGCGATACAAGAGGAATGGTAACAATAGGGAGCTATGATTCCACAAGAGAGGGGGATAAAGGGGGGTTATAAGGGGGTTCTACATGCCTAGGAAATACAATCCATTGTATTATTAATGTTCACCTCCTTTGAATTATCAAACCCATCATTGAATGCATGTAAGATTAGTTGGTGGAAAAATTCATCTCACTAGTTTATGACAACATGGGATGAGGACAACCACTTTTTGGGAAATGTGAGAGTCAAAGATTGCATGAGACAAAAGGAAATTCGATTAGGAAAAGAGGAATTTTTTTAGATGATTTTTTTTGGCAGCAAGAGGAGAGTTGGGTGATGAGATAGAGAACTAGCCATGTTGTGTATGAGAGAAACCATGAGAGGGATAAGTTTTATGCTGAAAATCAGGCCATGTTCTTGTAGTGTATTTCCTATAGAGGAAAATTGCTCAAGGGCCCTTAGAAGGTTGTTATGAGAACTCCATTGTTACAACTAAGATTCTTTGAGTCCCAAGCTATGATATTTCATGGGCAACCTTCTGTTGGATCACTAGAGGGAAGTGGGATAACCTGACAGACTGCCTGGTAGAGAAGGGGATCCCATTGCTTAGGTTGTACAGGTTGAGGGGAAAAAGACACGGCGGATTGGAATTGTTGTAAGAGTTAGAACCTGGGTTTTGGGTTGTTTTGTGTGGATATTGGACAACCAAGAGGTCCATACCTCCTTATGGACTCATATCCCTAGCTCAATAGCTCAAGGGTGGCTAGATGTTGAGAGTAATGAAACAACAAGCCAATGGTTGGGAGGAATTCCCTTCATACACAACTAGTTGGAGATTATCAAGAGATAATTGTATTGTTATATTTTGTAAGTTTAATTCTATTGTGCAAATTTGATATTTGAATGTTGTGTTTTCTTTATTAATTGGATTCATGAAATTTTAAGGTACTGTTAGATGCATGGGAAATTTTGGGTCCATTTCCTTTGTTCATTTTATTGTATCAAGGAATTTTAAATGGGTTTAGCAAGCTAGGTACATTACAGAAATTGAATTTCCTTCACCACCCAATTGGAAAAATTATTATATTGGACATGCGTATACCTTTTACAAGTTTGTTTTTCCTTTATTTGTCATTATTATCATTTTTGAAAGTATTTGAATTTTTTTTCCTATTGGTTTGATCACGACCAATTCGGAACTCTTTTGTGTTAGGTTGAAAGGTGAATGGATAGAGGGATATAATTTTTTTTTCCATATGGTGATCTTTTAAGTTTAATAATTCTATCAAAGGCCTACTCTTTTGTAGTCTCTCTGTTATGCTATTTATTTTTCCTCAGAAAAAAAGCATAATTTTATTTCATCAAGAAAGAAAATTACATTTTGAAGATACATGTAACCATGTATTTTGTTCTAGCACTTTTGTAGTGATTTGTACAAAAGGCCAAAAAAGTGTTTCAAAGAGAGAAATCTTCATAATTACATTCACTGACTAAAGGAAAATAATTTTTCTAGATATTTCCTTCTAAAAGAAAACAATATACATAAGCTAGTTGTAGACAAACCATTGCAGATGAAACCGTTAAAAGTCCCTTGTGAGCATTGTAATATATGTGGCAAAAAGAGTGTTGACATTATAATTCAAGATGAGTCTGAAATTGAGTTGCAGTGTTTCTCCTCTATAAAATTTATATGGTAAAACTCATAAAAGGTTCCTCTGATGTCTTCAATAATCAACCATTTCCCATGTCCCATCCAAACTCCTTCTTTTGAGAGATAGTCTTGTTGATGTTTGGACAACATCAGGAAGACATTATCCTAGATTAATAATTAGTAATATAATTATTGATTATTAAATAATATATATAATAAGTAAATGATAATAATAAATTGTTATTGATTATCCTAGGAACACATCCTTCCTTGGATGGTCACCATATGTTCTCTATATATGGAACACTCATCATTGTAATAATATATCTATCATATATCATCTCATATTATCTCACATAGAACTCCTGCGACCGTATCAAAGGATAGTCGGAAAACTTTAGCAACCTATAGGCTGCCAAGTGTTTACGTACTACAGACTGCTCCCTCACATCCTCTCTCAATCGATCCCAGTTCTTCTCTCACCAGTGGACTGAAATCATACTCACAACTCTGTTGATCACCTGCATTCACCCAGAAACACCTCATCAACCACATCATCCATCGAAAATCATAAACGTAATAAATATACCCCCCCTTAGCCTTCACACAGTGTGTGAATTTCTCCCATATAGTTGTGCATCTATGCACAATTGTTTATCAAAACATTGTGCACTAATGTGCAACTGTCACACCCACAGTCACGCATGGGTGTGCAATTGTCCTTAAAACAGGCACGCATCCAATGCACACCTGTCTGGTCACCCCACGCGCTCATATATGTGGTTGTTACCTACACAACCTCACATTATGCGCAGGGTTTCCCATCACAACCACACATTCATGAATGTGCACCAGTTTGGGGAAAACCTGCATATAATGTGCAGGAGACCGAGTTCTACCCGTGCACACATGCGCGGGTATTCCCCCTTTTCTTGAGCACTAGTGGGAACCTACCCTTAAAAAACCCTGTATGACCCTCCGTACAGCCCCTACCTAACATCCATCCAATTCAAAAAATACAGGACGATAAGGTTACTAACGTGTCTCTCGCAACTCCCAGATTGATAGCCCCATGCTCCCGTAATCTCCAACTCACCACACAGCTCTCTTGCCAAATCAACAATAGTGTCAAGTACAAATGAGGTGGCATTGTGGGCCCACCATCCATATATAGGCCCTTTTTCCCAACTTCCACATTCTATTACAGTATCCTAGAGCATCTATTTTCTGATCCGTTCTCAGCCACGAGATCCTGGTCCATCTATGTACACATTCAGATTTCCTGGTTTATCATCTACACTTTTCCCTAGAGAAGCTTTTTTCTCACGCAATGTTCTGGTACGCATGCTCACTTTCAAGTTTTATCAAACAATTGTTATATGATCTTTATTATCAAATATTTTTCACGTCGGGTATTTGGTTTTTTATGTGCAGGTACCTGTTTAGCAAGCTTACAACCCCTTCAGGTATATGTTTTACACTGGAATGTAATTACTCCCTCTATAAACAATTGCATATCCCAGTCACATGCTCAGACATTTTCCATTAGGGTCCCTACATTCAGTTCTGTGGTATATTTACCTCTGCCACATTTTGGTACTGTCAGCCAATAACACTCTCCCCCACATGAGTTGTTCCATTCATAGTTCCCCTTGGAAACTTGACATTCATGTTGATTTCACCCCCTAGGATTGGGAGTCCCAATATTATTTTTCATTTCCAAGAATGAACCCCATACTTATTCTTATCATATTTCTAACCTTCCCAATGGACTCCTAGGTCATATCATCCTACACTTGGTTCTGTTGACTACACTCCTGCAATTCCAATAGCTCTCCATATCATCCACCATCAATTTTCCCCTCTGCAGATTGTCCTCCATCCATTTACCCAATACAGAAACCCACCTATAGGGCCTCCACCCTCCACCAGTTCTGTTTCACAAAATTGTTCTCTAACAGGCCAAGCCATCTTTCACTTGGGAACCCGTTTTTGTATATGTATGCTCAACCCCAATTATTCTTTATTTATTTGGCAATTGTATAAAGCCCTTGTTTCCAGCATATACATATCTTTTTTTTCATCATCCTCGATGAACTTATTTTACCTAGAAAAGAAACTCATGTTTCCCTTTCTTGGGGCATACACCCCTTTGTCATATCGACATCGTTAAAAAACCCCGAGTATCCCAAATCCATGTACCCACGATCTATGATTTTTCCCACTTTTTTCAGCCTCCAGCACAGTTTAACCCCATGTCTAGTTGTCCCCCTGACACTAGATCCAGTTTTATGGTTGCTGCCAATCATCCTCCAACACCCAAATCAAGGGAAGTCTTGAGTCCCATAGTGTCTTGACTTCATCCATGTTACCCCTCAGTACCTGATATTACCTATTACTCGGTGGATTTTGAGAAGCCCCTTTGCTTCTTGACGTCACGTCTCCCTTCCTGTCGACATCAACATAGTTTCTAGAAGGGCGGCGATATCTTGACTCTCATTACCTTTTACATGAGGAGTCTCAGACGGACCAGAGAGAGTCATAATTTCTTTTTGATTCCGTTGAACACCATAACATTCGACTTCAACAAACTCTCATGTTAAGGTGGGTCTTATTATGCGACCATTGTAGTTTTTTCATACCATCTGAAGACCTCTAAATTCAATAGGCCATAAATGCCTATGAGTCATCGAAACTTATCACCGCCGTCCATTACTTGATTCAGAGCCAGTTCACCATTCAGAACCGTCATTTTCCATTATCAATCGCCCCTGAGGGCGCTGCAGTTATCTACATTCTCATACATCTTTAGTTACAGTCCCACATTGCAAGATGCGTGACTATCTACGAGAAAATCCACACATTTCTCATAAATGACACATTTATGAATCTTGTGAGCCTCTCAACCACTTTCGTTCCGACCCCCAACACGATTTGACACTAAGACCTGAGAGAAATATAGCTTGGGGGTTGGTCAAGGGCTAGGAAGTTCCCTAAAAGGCCCTTTGTTCACACTATGAATCAGTTGTATCTTTCCATGAATGGACACTATAAATATGTTCCATGGGTGTGCTAGAAAAATAAGAACTTCAAGGTATTGTTATGCTACAAGAATTCTACTTTGAGAATCCACTTTTCTCCTGGAATCATTTAAGCACTATAGCAAGTTCCATTCCATTCACCTCTTGAGAGGATTGGCATTATATTTCTTCACCATTGTTACTTTCCATTGTACTAAGAGAACAACTCTCTATTAGGGAACTCAAGAGAACTCCCAAGGAGGAAGAGGGGATTCATAAGTCTCTGCCTTTCTCTACGGTGATATCCTATCAATACATTGATCCATTGGTAACTATATGATTTTCATATTTTGATTTTCATGGTTCTATTTCTTGCAGGCTTCTCTAACATCTATTTCTTTTTGTTTTTATTTCTATTTCCTTGTTTCATGTGTATTTGGTTATCTAATCAACTCAAAAACCTTTGTCTTGTTTAGCTAACTTAACTAGGAAAGTAAGTGTTGTGGTTTTTCTCACCAATGTGGCAAAACCAACACAACAGATTGGCGACCGTACTGGGGATTGTGAATAAAATTCCTCCCTTGATCCATAATCAGATTTAGGAGGCTTTCCAAGTCCAGAAAAGGCTCAAAAATGAAAGTTCTCGGAATCGGATGAAACCAATTCCATTACGATCAGATCATCACGCTGATTCTAGACATATATTTACTTTCTCAAATAGGCGTTGTATGCGAGAGTTATCGCACTCTAACCATTTTCCCAAATAGGTAAAAAGTCAACAGGCAAAAAAAAGTCAATGTCGACGTTAGCTTGACATCATCATGCTGACGTATCATTGAAACATGTGGAAGAATAGTAGAAGTTTGACTGGGCAAAGGGAAGATCCACTTAGAAGTTGACAAGTGGAACTATTCAGGAAAATTAAGAGGTGCCACGTGGCCCAGACATCGACTGCCATGTGGCACCCTATCATTGGATGGCAGTTTAAAAGTTTTTTGGGGCTCATGGGATTCGAACCCATGACCTATTGCTAGAGAAAATACTTGGGAGAGGTCCAATGGCCAACCTGCCAACATATGAGTTTGGTGTTTAAAACCCACTTTATATTATATAAATTTCATTGTAATAGTGTATGGGACGAAAGGGGGTTGGGGCTAAGCCCCAACCCACAGTTTCTTTATATCACCTGTCACCACAGTGGATAGGGGCGCAGGTGCCATCTATACAACCACCATCGCACCTTTTTAGAACCTTTCCACCATATATCACAGGGGATGGAACCAAGGGTTTAGGCGGACCCCAAGGGCATGGTCCTATCCCTTTACCACATGTGACCAGTGATTTCAGAAAAGGGGCCAGCACACAACCCTTTGAGCTGGCGCTTGCCCACCTATACACCATATGACCTCAATTTGGAGTGCACGCCTATCCCTAGGGGCTATTTTTTATTTTTATGCACAGGTGGGTATTTTTGCCTATAGTTTGGTCCAAATTGGGCATTTTTGAGGATTTATTGGCCATTTGAAGGGGGATTTGATCCCAAAATGAGGCCAGATCTTTGGGGGAAGTTGGGAGGTGAAAATCAACTTCAGATAAATATAAACCAGGCCTTCTTTAGGCCATAAAGGATATTCAGAGCAGAGTTATGCTGAAGGAAATCCAAGCCAAAGCCATTTATATGTAGGGAAGTTGTTGAGGAGCGCACCTTTGCGGGCCATTTCTGGGAGCTCTGGTCATCCATTTTGAGTGTCGTTTCTTCTGTTGGGTTCTAGAGATCTAGGAGAACAATACCATATCAGTCTTGTATCTTTTTGGCACTATTGTGATGTACTTATTGAGCTTTGAAAATAAATAAGAAAGCCTCACCCATTGAGACAAAGGCCCAAAGACGTAGGGGAGATTGCCGAACTCCGTTATCACATTGGTGTTATGGTTTTTTGTTGTTTATTTCTTAATTTCAGTTTTGAACATGTTTATATGGTTGTGATATATTCTCATATCTTCTTCCTCTTTCATTAATCTTCCTAATTGGTTAATCAATACATGCATAATAACCCAACCATTGTCGTGTAAAAGATCTTTTCGAATCAAGTGGTATCCGAGCAAGTTGATGTTAGGATTTGAGTTTTTCATGTTAAATAGGGAAAAGATACTTCGTGGTGAAGGCAAGACATTTTCCGGAGAATCCATTGATTGGATTGAGAAAGAGAACTTTTCAAAGTGAGAAGATGGGATCAGAAGAGGGACTTTCTCTTGATGAGAAAGAGTTTCAAAAAACTTTCTTTGCTATGTCGGAGATGATGAAAGTTTTGTATGAGGATTACTTGGAATGAAAGAGACCAGTTTTGGGTGAATATTCAAAGGGAAAAAGTGAAGAGGGAGATGATCCTCCTCAAATTCCTCCTTCACTTCCATCATTACCTCCTTCTTCTCTTTCTTCTTCAAGTTCAAGTTCTAAAAGCAATGAAAAGAAACATGTTCATAAACATAAGAATGAAATGCCATTATTAAAACTTGAAGTTAAATTTGAATTACCCATATATTATGGTGAAGTTAATGCAGAGAGACTTGACAATTGGGTTAGAGAGATGGAGGTCTATTGCAGTGTGCAACAGATCAAGGATGAGGCCACACAAATCAAGTTGGCATCATTGAGATTTGCAGGCACAACACTCATCTGGTGGCAAAGCAAGTTGTAAAATGGAACACAACAAGTGGGTAATGTATTTCCATCATGGAAAAGTTTCATTTATGCACTTAGAAAGCAATTATATTCTTTAGGTTATAAAGAAAAAGAATTAATAGAATGGCAAGCTTTAAAACTAAGAATAGGAAAAACAATGCAAGAGTATACAGATGGCTTTCGAAAAATGACATTGATGTTAGATGTCCCTTTACATACCCAAGCAACCCTCATGAAGTATATAGGAGGCTTACCTGCACATATTAGAAACACTGTGTTCATGTTTGGACCCACTAACCTTGATGAGGTTTCTATTCAAGAGACATATATTGAAGCAGGGAAAACAGGTATTGGAGTATCAGGGGAATCGTCTTCAAGGAAGGAGGACAAAAGGAAGTAGATAGGAAAAAAGGCATGTTTGGTAGCAAGAAAGGAAGAGAGGCCCTCTTGCAAGAATTGAAAGAAAGAGGGGCATGATGAGGAACGTTGTTGGAAGTTTCATCCCGAGAAGAGGCCAAAGTGGTTCAAGGAAAATAAAGGGAGGCAAACAGTTGCATCGACAAGATGACCCACAGACTTAGGATCAGATTCAGGTGATGAATCAAAAGTCTCATTGGTTGGTATGACAGGTAAAATTGGTGAAGGAATTGATTGTAGAAGTAACTTGTTTCATATAAGGACCATCATGCAACACACTAAGATAGACACATTAATCGACAATGGATCTCAATCTAATCTAATTTCAAAAGAATTGGTTAAGAAATTGGGGTTAAAAACATATATGCATCATATGCCCTACAAACTTAAATGGATAAGAAACCATCATAAAATTCTCATAACAAAGAAGTGCACAATCAAATTTGCAATTTCATCTAATTATGTGGACGAGGTAACATGTGATGTAGTGCCACTAAGTGAATGTGGAATGGTATTAGGTAGTCCATACTTATATGATCGTAAAGAAATCTTCTACAGGACAAAGAGTCAATATCAATTAACCAAAGCAGGTCAAGATTATGTGGTTCATGCTCATCATGTTAAGGCAGCTAAAAAATCTTCAAACAATGGAACAATTAAATAAGGCAGTTCAAGCAAGCAACAAACCAATAATTGTTTCAAATCAAATATTGGATCTTAAGCAAGAACAAGAAATGATTGTTGAATGGAAAATCAATCACAGTTTGCTTCAATATAAGCTCATGTCATGCAAATATTACAAGTATATCATCTCATTTGTAGTCGTATTTTTTATTCTATCATTAGTAATGTTGTCTGCATGGATTATAGTGGCTTCAGTAAAATGTGACAGGGTTCAAATGGCTAACAATATGCTGTCAGTTGTCATGATTGTGTTACAGTTGATCTTGATGAGACAGGTGCACAGGACATATTTCAAAGACAGAGGACAAGCCAGGTGGCCTATCCCGAGCTTGTTGACTAGTCAATAACCTTTTGGGGACCAAAAAGACCTTAGTGGGGAGGTGTGATCCAGAATCAGATCCAAGAGGATTCCCAAGTCTAGAAAAAGCTAAAAAATGAAAGTTCTTAGAATCGGATGAAACCAATTCCATTAGGACCGACTCATCGCGTTGATTCTAGCCATATATTTATTTTCTCAAACAGACGATGTATGCAAGAGTTATCACACTCTGGCCTTTTCCCAAACAAGTAAAAAGTCAATAGGCAAAAAAATGTCAATGTTGATGTCATAATGACATCATCATGATGATGTCATCATGACATCATCATGCTGACTTAGCATTAATACATGTGGCAGCATAACAATAGTTTGATTAGGTAGAGGGCAGATCCACTCAGAAGTTGACAAGTGGCACTATTCAGGCAAATGAAGAGGTGCCACATGGTCCAGACATGGGCTGCCACATGGCACCCTATCATTGGATGGAAGTTTAAACATTTTTGGGGGCTCATGGGATTCAAACCCATGACCTATTGCTAGATAAATGATTTTGGAGAACGTGCCAACATATGATTTTTTTGGTTTAAAACCCACTTTATATTATATAAATGTCATTGTAATAGTGTATGGGGTGGAAAGGGGTTGGGGCTTAGTTTCTTTATATCACCTGTGACCATAGTGGATAGGGGTACGAGCACCATGTATACAACCACCAACATGCCTTTTTAGAACCGTTCCACCATATATCATGGGGGTTGGAACCAAGGGTTTAGGTGCACCCCAAGGGCGCGGTCCTATCCCTTTACCACATGTGACCAGTGATTTCAGAAAAGGGGCCAGCGTGCAGCCTTTTGGGCTAGCGTTTGGCCACCTATACACCATATGAAATAAATTTGGAGTGGGCGCCCAGCCCTAGGGGATATTTTTTATTTTTATGCACAAGTAGGTGTTTTTTCCTATAATTTGGCCCAGATTGGGCACTTTTGAGGATATTTTGGCCATTTAAAGGGGGATTTGATCCCAAAATGAGGCCAAATCTTTGGGGGAAGTTGGGAGATGAAAACCAAATTCAGATATATATAAACCAGGCCTTCTTGAGGCCAGAAAGGAGATTTAGAGAAGAGTTATGCTGAAGGAAAGCCAAGCCAAAGCCATTTTTATGCAGGGAAGCTGTTGAGGAGCACACCTTTGTGGGCCATTTTTGGGAGCTCCGGTCATCCATTTTGAGTGTTGTTTTTTCTATTGGGTTCTAGAGATCTAGGAGAACAAGACCATATCAGTCTTGTGTCCTTTTGGCACTACTGTGATGTACTTATTGAGCTTTGAATAGAATTAAGAAAGCCTCACTCACTGATACAAAGGCCCGAAGACGTAGGTGAGATTGTCGAACTCCGTTATCACATTGGTGTTATGGTTTTCTGTTGTTTATTGCTTCATTTTAGTTATGTACATGTTTATACGTCTGTGATATATTCTCATACCTTATTCCTCTTTCATTATGATTCCTAGTTTGTTAATCAATACATGCATAATAACTCAACCATTGTCATGTAAAAGATCTTTTTAGATCATCCCTATTTAAGTCTTGAGAGAACTTATTTCTAATTGTTTGGATATGTAGGTACCAAATCCGACCTAATCCAACCTTCTAAAGTCATAATTCAGAGCTAAGGAAAGAGATTTTCATTTGGAAATTTCTTTCTCGATGCATGACAGGCAGTGTGCGACTTTCGAGGCACATAGATGCGCATTATGCACTCTGGCACATAACAAACTTCATATACCTGCACATTGTGTGCATTCTGCACCCTTAGTGTGACTATGAGAACTACAGCCCGCACACAAGTTTAGGTTTTGTAAAATTGTAAGGGTTTTATGAGTGGTTTGAGGGCCCCTTGCCTTCAAATTTTAATTTCCTACACTTTGTAATGAAATATGACTTCACTTAGAATCCTTTCTCACAAGGAAGGTCAGATAACATAAGCACATAGGGGTAAAAATAATCACATTTCTTCTCTTTTCTTTGTTGCCACATGGATGGCTCATTTGGCATTTAAAACTTTTAGTTAAAGTTATTGTTTTTTCAAACACAAACCAACTAATTTGGGACTATAAATCAATTTTAAACCTCAAGTATGCTCTTCCCCCACACCCAAGTGTGATCTTGGGAATCAGAAAAGGTGGTTGAAAGGAAATTTAATCTCCCTTAAAAAATCATTAGGAGAGGACAAAACCCCCCCTAGGGTACCTCTTAGTTTTGAAAATTATATTAAAAGCTTTGTAAGGGACCATACATGCCCACATGTTTACAATCTTAGGATAGTTTCAAAATTATTTCTTAGTCTAGAAAACACTCTAGGAAAGTTTAAAAGATCAAGTAACTGGCCCATACATGCCCACATGTCTACAATCCTAGGATAGTTTCAAAATATTTTCTAGTATAGACAACATTCTAGGGATTTTAAAAGATTTGTAAGGACCCATATGTCCACATTGATATTTCTCCAGGGCTTTAAATATTCCGCAAGGTTGTACCAAAGAAACATAGTAATCTAGGTAAGAAGATTTATAAGGACCACAGGAAGTCCACATGATGCAATCTTACACTTAACTTATTAAACTCTTTTGCACACTTTTCACTTTCTTACACACAAAGCCACGCATCACACACATATTTTCTATTAGAATAGTGGAGGTCGAAGTAATATTTCTTTTTTAAGTACCCACAAATTGCTTCAAAAGGAACTTCGAAAGTTCTGACTACTTCTTTAGAAATTATCCACACCAATTTAATTAAAATGAGGTTGGTCCATGACCCCAATCTCTCATCCCACCACATCTAAAAAAATTATAAAGAACGCACTAAAGTTTCCTCCACAGGAGGTGCCCAAAATAAGTTTTTTAGTCTAGGTAGGATCTCGGGGGTAGTCATCCAAATAACCCCCCCGTTATCAAGTTCTCACATTTTGAAACAATAGAAGTTGAGAATAGGGATCTTTCAAATCCTCCAATTAAAGTGTTCCTATACCATAAGGCAAGGAGATAGCCATGAAGGGTTGAAGGCTGAGGTCTGGTTGTTCTGCGCATCCCTCCTTAAGTCACGCAACTCTTGTGAGGGTATCCAGCCCGTGACCCATTTTTAAGGCCGAAAATCTAAATGATACACTTTGACCGAGGTACTTAATGGACAAACATAGGACATCCACCCAGGTGGTGATTGTGGGCTGAAATCGCACCTTGGTCTTATTTTGTGTGACTATTTGGAAATATCGCCACCTCTTTTGGGATATGCACCCTCTACCCCTAATTATAACTGACTACTTCAACCTTCACTAGTTCCTCTTCCAGTGGATTTAGGCCCCACTGTCGAGTACTATTGGAAGGCCCAATGCTAAATTGAGAGGAAGGATGATAGGTCTTTTAGGACAAGAGCATTTATTTTTGTTTTTCCCCCACACAGACAAAATCCACCTATCCACATGCTTGTTTAATTTATAGTTGATTTATGTATGATGTTCATTTGATTACATGCAATTGTGAGTTATACTATTTTGTGTTGGTCAAAAATATAAAAATCTCTTGTTCATTGATTTCTCTCTTGTCACCATTTGCACACATTCACTTTGTTAGTCGGAACCATAGGGGAACCACATAATCCCCGTCTTTCTATATGCTTGCAGAATATCCCTCCTATTCTAGGAGGAGTCCCTAGTCTCTCCAACTCACTGACTCAACCATCTCACACCCTAATGAGTGCTATTGTTTTGGGATCGGCTTTACCTTGTTCCACTTTGCTTGGGTAAAATACCCAAGGCAATCTATTTGTTGGTTCTCCTTCACAAGGAGGTGGGGGACAAACTTCTTCTCCAGGAATAAGTACAAACCCACCAAATCCCTCTCAAGGGACAGGTCCATTACCTACACACACAATGGCTGGAACTAATCCTTTGCCAAATCCCCCTTTTCCATACTTGGCATCCCTCAACATTCTTGATTTAACCAAACTCATGAATGACCCCATTTTACATGATGCCAGTTGGCCCAATATGTCGACCAAGTTACCTTCAGACATTCTGAAGTTCAAAGGAAAACTAGGGGAAGAGCCTGCCAACCCTGTTATGACCTTCCAATTATGGTGCTCCTCAATCATGGATGATTCCATCTACTTGAGGTTATTTCAATGAACTCTCACTGGTTCATTAGCAAAATGGTATGTGGACGAAAAATTAGGTTCCCATGTCACCTTTGAATCATTGGCCAAGGCCTTTTTTTCCTTTTTTCAATTACCAGTTTATCATGACACTGGCTTAGAACTTTTCTTTGAGTTAAAACAAACCACTTCTATCCATATATTTGACCACATCCATGAATGGCATCGATGACGTAGTTTCTGTAAAGCAGAAAACACCAAATAACAATGTCTCAATTGGTTTCTTAAATCACTCGTCCCTATGATTTCCAAGGATGTAGCATCCACGTTTCCTCAATCAGAAGAGGAAGCCATCAACAAGGACCATCAATTCAACCTCATATATGCCCATTCAGGTTACTTGTACATAGTATTACCAGATTCACCTAGACCCATACCATTTGGCCAGGACAAACCTCAAGTTTCCCATGTTGTGGATGGGTTGATTGGTTCTATGACACACCACAACCCTTACAGCCACTCGTCACCTACTTATGGTGCAAATCAATATCCTCAACCATACAGAGGGAAGTCTTATTACCCTCCCCCCACTCACCAACATTCATATCCTATTGTTTCCCCTCAGTCGTTGGGGGGACCCCCACTGGTACCTCAGATGCATATGGTCTCTCAATCAAGTACGGGTCCACCCCCAACCCCCCTATATAACCCCAACAGTGGTGGAATTACTTCAACTTCCTATACTCCATATGTATCAGCTCCATAAAACAATCCATATTTTCCATTTCCTGGTCCTCCCCAGCCGATTTCTCCTCCACTAGGACAACCACATGCCAACGTTAACTTTGTTCAGGCCTCTCCCATTGAACAGGGTCATTCTTTTGAACAGTTGAATATGGAAAATATGGCTCATCAACCGAATAATTCCAAGAATAAAGGAAAAAATTGAAACAATAACAACCTGAGACCAAGAGGAAATAGCCCCCAACAAAATTGTCCCACTGGGGGAAACCAGAATCAAGGTAACCAGAACCCCAAAGGGGGAAACAATAACAACCAACCACGACAAGGGAAGAACAACAATCTCATAACTAACTTCCCTTGTGCTCTGCGTGGTGAGTATGGACATTTCACTCACCACTGCCCCCAAATTTTCGATTACAAATGGATGAAAGAATCCATGAAAACACAACATCCTTCGACACCACCTTCCCCCCACAACATTATTTTTAGCCACCACCTCTAGTTTTTTTGGAAAACCCCATTCCACACCAAGGTTTGATTAATACCCAACAAGATATAAAATCTTCCCCACCACAAATGGGGAAATATCAAAACCCAGGTCCCACTCAACCCAGAAATCCAACTAATTGCAATATCCTCCATACCAGTGAAGAAGATATTCTTCTGCAAACACACAACTGTCCATATGATATGCTTCCTGAATCTACCCCAACCAACTCAAAAACAACTCCAGCTATAGCAGGACAACCATTGATGATCCCACACCCTAACATGAAACCAAACCCCCATATACCCCGCATGCCTTTACGATGGAATGTACATAACCCTCATGCTAGGGAACCCCATAGTTATAGTCTGGTTGATGACTTAGCACAATATCTTGCAGCCATGTATGTGTTGGAGGTCCTCCAAACCTGTCCATCATAGCGCAAATCCTTGCTTTCCACCTTGGGGGCAGTCGACCCAGCTAATACTAGACTAATCACCTTTGATTTGGATAGAGGAGAACTATGCCTCCCCTCTTTGGTAGCCTTTCAGATACCAGTTAAGATCTGGAACATCACAGTTCATTGGTGCATCATCGATGAAGGTGCATCCACATGCATCATGTCCAAAGTAGTATGGTAGAAACTTGGCTCACCTGAGCTAGTACCATCTTCCATCACCCTGTGAGCTTATGACAACCAACCTTCTTCCCCTAAAGGGCTCTTCCAAAATGTCCTCATAGAACTCGGGGGAAAAACTATCTTGATTGACATTGAAGTTATTGACGCCCCACTTGATTACAATATCTTGTTTGGATGTAGCTACATGTATGCTATGAAGGAGGTAGCCTCTTCTATGTTTCGTATGATGATGTTCCCCCATAACGGGAAAATCGTCACCATCAACCAACGTCCACATTATGAGCCTAATCATTCTGCCAACATTGATAAAATCCCCCCTCTTGTTCACGCTAGCTCAGACGTGTTTCCAGTCATCGACATTGGCCCTAGAATATTCAAAGACCCATCCTTGCTAGGAAATCATCATGGAACACCACCTCTCCTAAACCCATCTATTTCAGCACAAGTGTGCATAGTTTCCTCTAATAGAACAACTATTGGAGACAATCCTCCTCTCACTGAGGCCCCTCCCCACATTTAAGTTCCATCAGTCAAAGAACTATTACCTTAGGATTTCATTGAAAACAACCCCGCACCACTTGTCACGGATTCCCCCCACCCCCTCCAAGGACAAATCCTGGTTTGGGAGACAATACCCCAATCCATTACCCAAATCTTCTTTGTCTACCCCCCACCTAGAGTCCAAGCATTCCAGGTCGTTTCTACCCTCACCCTTCCTAACATGGTTCTCTCCATCCCTTTATGGTATCTCCACCCACCCTCTATGGATCCTACACCATCCCTCCCTCCCGAGACAGAGGGATTACTGATGCATATCCCAGTACAGGCCCCTACCACACCAACCCCATCCCCAATTGATGACACCACCACCACTACTGGGGGCATACAAAGGAAGAATGAGCCCATAGCTCCACTCCCTCCCTGAGATCAATCTACTTGTGCCCTATGTGAAAGAGAAGGACACCCCACTAATAGATGTCCTACTCTTACCGAATTATGCAATATTATCCAACTCCCTAAAGCAACCCCAATGCTTGCCACTCCCCCAAGTACATCCACTGCCACTACGGATTCCACAACCACATGCAAGAAAGGGTTACGAACCAATTTCACTTGTGCCATATGCTCAAAATATGGCCATTACACTTATCACTTCCCAACTCTACCTCAATTCTACCAAACATTAGCCGTAGTACGCCACACATCGTGGCCTGAGCCCTCTCAGGAACTCTCCATTGACGCTCACATTACTGACATTTCATATATTTCTTCATCATTCCCTGAGTGAATGAGATATCATCCACAGTGTCTTGACATTTGGTTTATGTCCAACGATCCATCACACCTTGCACACAATATCCATTCTACGTCCTCATCCCCTGAGGCCAATGAAACTTATCCATTGAGGGTTCCCCCTACCGTCTACCAGGATCCTCTGTATTCTCGCAGGTTCCACTGTGATGAAGATATATTGGAGGAAATGACTACCCCCTATTTCCCTTGGAATGCACTCCATCATCGAGCACTTTTCCTCTCACAAGAGGTATTTCACCCTCCTGATCAAGCCTCCCTGTGCACGATCAAAACTAAGGATTTTATTCCTCCGGGGCATGTTGACTGGTTCAAGAACCCTATTTCTTCCCCTGATGATTTTGAAGAAGGAAACATGGCCAACATGTCCCCCACAATCAAAATTTACATTTCCATTAAACCAAACATCGTAGAAGAGATCACTATTGGCGTGGCATGCTCCCCTGAAGAAATCATTGCTTAGAAAGCTCTCTTTCAGGAATACTTGGATATTTTTTCTTGTTCATATACATAGATGCCTAGCCTTGATCATTCTATAGTCGAACATTGAATCGACACATGGTCAGATATCACCCTATTTTATTAAAAGAAACTCCCTCTCCACCCATCCAAAGTTTTGGCTATCAAAGCCGAATTAGACAAATTACGCGTTGTCAGGTTCATTTACCCCATTACGTACACTTCTTGGGTCTCCAACCCCGTCCCCGTTAACAAAAAACATGGAACTATTCGTGTCTTCATAGAATTTGGTGACCTCAACCATGCTTGTCCTAAAGACAACTTCCCAACCCCTTTCATCGACCAAATAATCGATGACTATGCCGACCACGAGGCACTTTCCTTTATGGATGGGTTCTACAACTACAACCAAATTCAAATCCACCTAGAAGATCAGTACAAAACTACTTTCACAACCCCTTGGGGTAACTTTTCTTATTGTGTCATGCCCTTTGGGCTAAAAAGTGTCGGTGCTACGTTCCAATGGGCCATGACCTATATTTTTCATGATCTTGCTCACATCATTCTCGCTTATTTTTACAACCTCACTGCTTGATCCAAAAAGAGAACCCAACATTTAGATGACTTACGCATTGTTTTTCAATGATGTCACCAATACAACATCCGCTTGAACCACCTCAAGTGTGTCTTATGTGTCACTGTCAGGCACCTCCTTGGGTTCATTTTCTCCCAACATGGCATCACTATGGACCCCCTCAAGGTCCAAGCTATCACAAAACTTACACCACCTAGAACTTTACACCAACTGCAGAGCCTACAGGGCAAAGCCAAATTTCTACGTCGCTTTGTCCAAGACTATGCCACTCACGCACACAGTTTTATCTGCTTAGTGCACCATGATATCCCATTTCGATGGGAAGAACATGCTCAAACATATTTTGATGATTTAAAATCCGCCCTCTCCAATGCCCCGTTGATTAATTCCCCGGACTATGATGCGATTACATCCTCTACTTATCATCCTCGACTATTTCTGTAGCAGGAGTCCTCGTTCAATTAGGGGATGATGGGCATGAACATGTGATTTAATACATTAGTAAAAACCTTTCATGACCACCATTGAAATATAATCATGATGAAAATATTGCGTTAGAAGTTGTCCTCGCAGTTCAAAAACTATAGCATTACATTCTGATTCGCACTACCAAGTTCGTAGTCGATTCCAACCCCACATAGTACTTTCTCAACTAACGGTAGATCAACAACAAATTTTCTTGATGGATCATTATCCTTCAAGAATACGATCTAGAGTCCTCTACTCCCAAAAGAAAGAAATCTCTTGTCCTAGCCGAACTCATTACAACATTTACCTCAGATGCCAAAGCTTCCCCCATCAATGAAGATTTTCCCGATGAACACCTCTTCTTCATCCCCTTAGACGATCCCTAGTATGGCAACCTCCTCATCTGCCTTCGAAAAAACATTTTGGGTCTCACCTCTCTCGAGATGATTTCCGATGCATTCGCCATAAGGCTCCTCGATACCTCCTCATAAGAGACATTATTTACTGACGCGAGGTTGACACCATCCTTCGGCGATGTCTTACCATCGACGAAGCCAACAAAGTCTTGAATGATTGCCACAATGGTGCTTGTGGTGGTCACCTCTCGGGTATGTTCACCATCCAAAAAATCATTTGAGCAGGATACTTCTAGCCCACTTTGTTTCATGATTGCATCCACGCTGTCAAGCGATGCAATAAATGCTAGATTTATGCAAACAAAGCTCGATCTCCACCAACTCTTCTACACCCAGTCATCACAGTTGGCCCCTTTTGTAAATGGGGCATAGATTTCCTGAATTGCAATCCTCCATCCAGTAATGGAAACAAGTACATCATGGTGGCAGTAGATTATTTTACCAAATGGGCCGAAGCCATGCCCACATTTAACAACACTGCTGACACAACAACGCATTTTTTCTTCAACCATGTCATTACCTGGTTTGGAGTCCCACAACAGTTAGTTTATGATCATGGTAAACACTTTGAGAATGAGATCTTTGCATAACTCTCCTCAAAGTTAGGCTTCACCCATGCATTTTCCTCCCCATACTACCCCTAGTCCAATGAACATATTGAGGTCGTCAATAAAGTCCTCAAAACCATGCTACAACACACTATTAATAAACATAAGACCAACTGGCATCATATGTTTCTTTCTACTTTATGGGCTTATCGCATGACAGTCAAAACTTCCATCTCTTTTACACCGTTCCACCTCGTCCATGGGATGAAAGCCACCCTCCCTATCGAGTGAAAAATCCCCACATTACACACTATCATAGAGCTCTTACTTGACACTACTCCAATGGAGCAATGCCTACTGACCTTAGAGTCCTTTGACAAAGACCGTCGATCTTCATTACAACACAATGAGGTAGCTAAAAAATAGTCCAAATCCACCTTAGACCGCCATGTCAACCTTCGCTCATTCAACAAAGGTGATATCGTGTTGGCCTATGATATCGCCTACGACACTCTTGGCCATGGAAAATTCGAGTCGTTATGGCACAACCCCTTCATCATCCAACATTGCGTCACTAAAGGGACCTACATTTTGGCCTCTCTAGAAGGATTCCCTCTCAAGGAACCCGTCAACGGGTTTTACTTGAAGAATTTTTATGCCTAAGCATAGCCCCCTTACCTTAGGTTTTTCATTGTACACATTTGTATAGTTTTTAGTCTTCTTTACTACCACCACTCCTCATGTCTGATCTATCACTTGTGTTATTGACATATGCATCATCCATCATCCTACCACATCACTCCTCATGTTTGATCTATCACTTGTGTTACGTTGATAGTGCCAGCCACTAGACCTATAATCTTGCTTCGGCCGCTTGGGCCCTCTATACCCCCTCACATATACTACTCAATTCCAGTGGCATATGCTTAGGCCCAACCACCAATGACCAAGTTGAATGTGACATCATCATTGGTCTCCTCATCGAGGCCAGTCATAGTCACATTCGTCACCTTAGTGTTCTATTAGATTCCCAGTTTGTTGTCTTGCAACTCAACAATGTGTATCATGTTCACGATCCTTGCCTCTTCCAAAAATACCTGCAAGTTATACTACTATCTTGCAACTTTGACTCCATCACATTCACATATATTCCAAGAAACCTTAATCAAGTAGCACATCACATGGATAACCTAGTATTAGATTGGCATTTATCACATTAAAAACATCATATACATAGCATGATACATTTGTCAAAAGATAGCAATAAACATCATAAATCATAAACAACAAAGAACAGAGACACACATGGTCACCAATATATCCACCATATATATCATAAAGGTCATAAATGTTTTACAAAATATATATATACAACTACTCGTAGGCTCATGAGTCTCATCATCCCTATGAGTACAAAACTGGGTATCAAATACCTTATACAAAATCAAGCCCATAAACCCATATACATCAACTCAACACTCAAGGTGCCCCTAGATCTCCCCACCCAGGTCCTCTATCAACTGGAGGTACCCCACCAACTGGGGGCACTCCAGCTCTAGGGGGCAACAGGCTTGTCATAGTTTCCCCCAACACCGCTTCCTTGCCGATCAATGCCCTCCACTTTTTCGATACCCCTATACACCGATCGAGGACATCCTCATTCTAGATGTGGGCTATACGCCCTATAGAACTCCTTGGAGAACCTGCTCGAACCATTGATGCAGATCCTCTAGTACGGCGACAACATATCCCTATAGTTTTCTAGACGGCCCGACAATGACATCATCTCGCTGGCATATCTACCCATCCCTCACCTCTGCGGGATCCTATCAAGACGACTCCTGGATGACCTTTGTCTCTTGAACCCGGGGTCCAACATCTGCAAAACCACACTGATATAGTGTCAGCATCCATATACATGTCTGATCAACGCTATCTACCAAAATAAAATAAAAAAAGACAACACACATACCTTTATGGTCCCAGTCCTCCCTAGGAGCCATAACCATGTTGAGGTCCTATTTGTAGTCCATACCAGCATATGGATACTGTAGAATCCCCTATGTCATATGCCACCACAATCGAGCCACTATGGTTGTGAAGTAATGGCCATCCTCCCCTCCTCCATGCCGGGCCAAAACATGCGCCCATCGCATCAATTGCGGTTCTCTCCGCAACGCTGGCTCCAATAGAATTCGAGGGCACAATAGAGGCACCCTCTCCAAGAACCAAGCCACCAAGACTGACCTGAACACAAAATCACTGGAATCCACATGCCGACACCAGTTCAACTAAGACAACATTTGGGTGTGCATGAGCACACCCCATGCATACAGTTCTTCATCCAAGACCTTCTCTACCACCCTCAACTTCCCACTTGTGATCCATTGAGTGCCCAAGGATCCATAGATCGTCACTAACATGGTGGCTATTCCCTTAGTCAACAAGTCATCGAGGGCCTCAATCTGCATGACCAAACCCAACATCGGGTTCGGCCCAGAACAATGTCGTGCCGCGATGGTCTCTACCTTGTCCTCCCCTGGAAGATGGGGATCCATGGCCAAAACCCTCCCCCGGAATGGGAGTCCTGTCAAAAAATATACATCCTCTACCATAGAGAATGTCAACTGCTCCCACCGCATCACAAAGCAATGCAAGTCAGTGTTCCACATGCGGATCAAAAAATGGAGTAAGAAATCATGCGACTGTATCAAAGGACAGTAGAAAAACTTTAGCAACCTGTAAAATGCCAAGTGTCTACGTACTACAGGATGCTCCCTCACAACCTCTCTCAATCATTCCCAGTCTCACTCTTGCTAGTGGACCGACATCGTAATCATGATTCTGCTGATCACCTACATTCACCTAGACACACTTGATCAGCCAAATCATCCATCGAAAATCATAAACATAAAAAATTACACCCCCCTTAGCATGCACAAAGTGCATGGCCTTCCCCCATACAGTTGCGCATCTATGCGTGAATTTTTATTAAATAGTTGCACACTAATGTGTAGCTGTCACACCAATAGTTGCGCATGGGTGCACAGTTGTCCTTAAACAGACGCGCATCCAATGTGCGCATGTCTAGTCACCCCACACGCTCATATGCATGATTTTTACCTACACATCTGCACAATATGCGTGGGGTTTCCCATCACAGCCATGCATTCATGAATACGTTCCTGTTTGGGGAAAACCCACACATAATGTGTGGGAAACCGAGATCTACCCGTGCACACATGCACTGGTATTCACCCTTTTCCCTCACACTAGTGGGAAACTACCCTTAAAAACCCTTGTACATCCCTCCATACATCCCTTACCTAAGATCCATCCAATTCAAAAAATACAGGATGATAAGTTTACTAACCTGTCTCTCGCAACTCCCAGATCAGTAGCCCCACTCTCCCGTAATATCCAAATCACCTCACAACTCTCTCACCAGATCAACAATAGTGTCAGGTACAAATGAGGTGGCATTGTGGGCCCACCATCCATATATAGGCCCTTTTTCCCAACTTCCCCATTCTGTTATAGGAGCCCAGAGCCTCCATTTTTCGATCCGTTCTTAGCCATGAGATCCTAGTCCAACCATCTACACATTCACATTCCCCGGGTTATCATCTGCACTTTTCCCCGGAGAAGCATTTTTCTCATGCCATGTTCAAGTATGCATGCTCACTTTCAAGTTTGATCAAATAGTTGTTATATGATCTTTATTTTCAGATATTGTTCATGTCAGGTATTTGGTTTTTTATGTGCAGGTACCTATTCAACAAGCCTACAACCCCTTCAGGTATATGTTCGACATTGACATGTAATTACTCCCTTTGTAAACAATTGCATATCCGAGTCACACCCTATGACATTGTCCTTTAGGGTCCCTACATTTGGATTTGCAGTATCTTTACCTTTGCCACATTTTGGTACTATCAACCGATAGCACTCTCCCCCACATGAGTTGTCCCATTCATAGTTCCCCTTGGAAACTTGACACTCATGCTGATTTCACCCCCTAGGATTGGGGGTCCTGATAGTATTTTTCATCTCCCATAATGAACCCCATACTTATTCTTATCATATTGCTAACCTTCCCAATGGAATCCTAGGTCATATCATCCTATATTTGGTTTTGTTGACTACACCCCCGCAGTTCCAGTAGCCCTCCATCTCATCCACCATCATTTTTCCCATCTGCATATTGTCCTTCATGCATTTACCCAATATACAGAAACCCACCTATGGGGCCCCCACCCTCCACCAATTCTCTTTAACAAACTTGTGCTCTAACAGGCCAAGCCATCTTTCACCAGGGTACCTATTTCTGTATCTATATGCTCCACCCCAATTATTCTTTATTTCTTTGGTAATTGTAAAAATCCCTTGTTTCCATCATATACATAGTTTTTTTTCCGTCATCCTTGATGGCCTTATTTTACCTAGAAAACCAACGTATGCCGCCCTTGGCTGGGGCATCCACCCCTTTTTCATATCGACATCATTAACAAACCCAGAGTATCCCAAATCCATGTACCCACGATCTCTGATTTTTCCCACTTTTTTCAACCTCTAGCATAGTTTAATACCATGTCTAGTTGTCCCCTTGACACTAGATCCAGTTTTATGGTTGCTGCCAATCATCCTTCAACACCCCAACCAAGGGCAGTCCTAAGTCTCATAGTGTCTTGACTTCATCCATGTTATCCCTCAATACCTGATATCACCTATTATTCAGTGGATTTCGAGAAGCCCCTTTTCTTCTTGACGTTGCATCTCCCTTCATGTCGACATCAACACAGTTTCCATAAGGGCGGCAATATATTGACTCTCATTAAATTTTCCATGAGGAGTCTTAGACATAACATAGAGATTCATCATTTCTTTCTGAATCCATTGAGCCCCATAACATTCGACTTAAAAAAAATCTCATGTTAAGGTGGGTATTACTATGCTACCATTGCAGTTTTTTCATACCAGCCAAAGATCTCTGAATTTGATAGGCCATCAATGACTACGAGTCATCAACACTTCTCACCGTCATCCATTACTTGATTCATATCCGATTCACCATTCAAAACCACCATCTTCCATTATCAATCGCCCCTGAGGGAGCTGTAGCTATCTACATTCTCATACATCTTCAGTTACAGTCCCACATTTTGGTTTCACGACACGAGCATGGGGCATGCCCGCCTCGTTTGTATACATTTTTTTTTCTTCCTAGAGAAAGGTTTGGTTCCCACGGTTTTCCCTCTCCCTCTGGAAGAACGCTCTAGTAGTTCCTCTATTCACTCTTCCTTACAATAACACTCTCAAAAAAATAAACCTTGATGTATTTCGGCTATACGTATGCTCCTAACCTCACACATCAGGGGGCATCTATTATCACTGAAAAATCGTCTGCATCATTACACACAATGGTTGAAGAAAGACATCAATTCCAACAACAATTAGTACACCTATAGCACCAAAATCCATCAAAAAGGAAAAAAACTATATACTTGGTTCAAAAATCAAAGTGCACAAATTCACCAAAGGAAGCGTGTGCATTCTGCGTAGAATGCACGAGCTAACACAACCCTAGGCACACATTGTGCATAGAATGTGCAATATGTGCAATTGTCTATGAGGAAATCCATGCACTTCTCATGAATGACACATTTGTGAATCTTTTCAGCCTCTCAACCACTTCCAGTTCGACCCCAAACATGATTTGACACTCAGATCTGAGCGAAATCTAGCTTGGGGGCTGGTCAAGGGCTAGGAAGTGCTCTAAAAGGACCCTTGTTCGCACTATGAATCAATTGTATATTTCCATGAATGGACACTATAAATATGTTCCATGGGTGTGCTAGAAAAATAAGAACTTCAAGGTATTGTTATGCTGCAAGAATTCTTCTTGGAGAATCCTCTTTTCTCTTGGAATCATTCTAGGACTATAGAAAGGGCCATTCCACTCACCTCTTGAGAAGATTGGCATTGTATTTCTTCACCATTGTTACTTTCCATTGTATCAAAAGAAGAGCTCTCTAATAGGGAACTCAAGAGCCCTCCCAAGGAGGAGGAGGGGATTCATAAGTCCATGCCTTTCTCTACGGTGCTAGCCTATCAATACATTGATCCATTGGTAGCTATATGATTGCCAATTTTTTTTTCATGTTTCTAGTTCTTGCAAGCTTATCTAACATCTATTTCTTTGGGTTTTTATTTCTATTTCCTTGTTTCATGTGTATTTTGTTATCTAATCAACTCACAAACCT
Organism: Picea glauca; assembly: GCA_000966675.3. Lineage (NCBI taxonomy): Eukaryota > Viridiplantae > Streptophyta > Pinopsida > Pinales > Pinaceae > Picea > Picea glauca. The sequence continues at coordinate 605,616 of JZKD02S1918464.1, forward strand.
TTGTCTTGTTTAGCTGAGTTAACTAGGAAAGTACATGTTGTGTTTTTTATCACCCATGTTGCAAAACCAACACAACAATAATACCTAATCTATTACTATTGTGATCCTATTGTATATTATTTGATTATCGAGGGGATTAATGGTTTAGATATTTAATGATCATTTATCATTGAGGAGGTTTTCATTTCTCAAGATCTCTTTGTTGATTGTACATTGTTTGTTTATCTTCAATAAGTATTTTTTTCAATTCTCCTTCTATCCTTTGACGTACTTCTTGTAAATATTTATTTGGACCTCTTGTACCCATTGATCATGTTTATTGACTCCTCTGAGCATCTATTTTATTGATATTTAACTTCTCTTTTTCTATGATGAATTCATGCTTTATCTTATATCTTGGTTTGAAGTGTTTTTATTGAATTCATAAAGGCACTAAGAGATCAAAGAGTTGCTACATTTGAGTCAAAATAAGAATATATCAACACATGGTATGGATGAGAAAAGGAGATTGAAGGATGGTCTTACACTATTATCATGATATTAATTCATCCTAAATTCAATTCTGAGTAGCCTAGGATGACCTCTATAATGCATTAATACTCCTCATCTTGCAGACCTGGGTAGAATCCATTTAGGCACTTAGGATCGTCTATGATACTAATTGGATTTTTGGATTTAAGGTTTAATCATTCAATCATTCTTACTAATTCCATAAGAAGGTGGTGTAAATATTTTAAAGCTTGATCTTATACAAATTTACCACTACAATCTAATCAACTTCTTGTACATGCTTATGTTTTCACATCGATTTCATCCTTATGATCATCTCTCATGTTGTAGGAAATCGGGTAGGTAGTCCTCTCACTGGGTTGAATATTCAAATGTATTTTTGGTCCCATATGACTGTAGAGTTTAATGCTCTATTTTATGATTTGAAGATAATTGTATTTTAAGGATTTGTTGTTTCCTTGTGCATTGGCTTGTACTATCATCTCACCTAATCATTGAGAAGAGAATGGTTGGTATATTGTTTCTTTTCATCTTGGAACTAATTCCGTCATATTCATACTCAAGCTCTCACTTGTTAATCATATTACTTAGTTTAAAATCCATAATTAGAATGATAGGATCTTTAATCTGGTCCAAGAGCTTGAGATTAGATACATCCATATTTCATGACATTTTTTTACAACAACAGATTGTGCATAAGAGACCAAGATCATATATGCTTTCTTTTCAGGATTCCTTCTTTTAATTTCCTCATTTTTGAACAAGCCCAACTCTTTTCATATATTTTCTAGTAAAATGGTAAAGGGAAAGAATGTAAAATTTATAACGTACTAGCAAGTACCTTCTTCCTTGTATAACAAAGTCTATTCTTTCTTTGGTTGCAATAATAGGGTTACAGTGTCACTTCCTTTACAAGATACTTATTTTGTTTCAAGTCCTCAAGAGAATCATACCTAAACAAAAGATCATGTGCATCTAATCATAGAAGACAAGAAACTCAAGAGCAGGGCCTCCAATTGATAAAAAGAGATGGAAACCTCAAATGTCCCTTGGTAAACTCCATATTTCATTACATAACCACTTCAAATTTGAAATACATATGGGAATCTCTTAATATTGTACCTCTTGACCGGACTCCTCTCTAATTAGATCTTGATTATCATTGAATCCAATGTTCAAAATTAGCCTTATTTTTTCTGAACCCCGTCAGAATTTAATTTTATCACCATGTACATTTTTCATTCATTGTTATCCCAGGTTTGAACTTTATTATGTTTTATTATATGATTGGAACATTGACCCTCAAGTGGGACCTTGACTCATATTGAGATCTGACCATCGAACCTTTCCTATTGGAAAACAATCTTGTATTGTTTTACAATTTTTCCTTGAAACCTGAAGGACACAAGCCTATTGGGCTCTCCTTTTTGGAAATTCCTATTCATAGTGTTAAGCATGTAAGCATGTTTTGAGAAAATATATTCTCCCAAGCTTATCGATCTCATTCCTTCGATATTTCCATGTCAACTAGCCATATTGGAATCAAGCTCTTTTTCAGTTGAGGTGTCATTCTTTAGGGAGGTGATGTGTAATGATGCCATGTCTTCTCTGATTTGGAATCCAAATATCGCAATCCTATCAGGCTTTCACCTTCCCACGAGACTATCAGACTAACCTTCGTGGCCTTTTCTCAGTAGAGTCACAAGGTAATTGCGCATTGTAATTTTTACATAGCTTGTGATATGAACCAATGCCTTGAAAATGATAAAAAAACAATGAGTAACAATCCACTTCGAGGGGGAAACCTCCTTTTAAAATATATTAAATTTATAATATGAGATATGATGATCCTAAGACTAGGTATCATTGGTATATATAGAGGATACAAGGGGTACAATTATAATGAAAGGGTGCAATGAAGGGTTCTAGCCTACATACAAATATAACACCAAAAATGTAATAATTCAATAAGGGGCTTAATAGGGGGTTTTATACTTAACACGGGGCTTTGTCTAGGGATTAACATGCACCTCCCTTTCAAACAAGTTTTGTCCTCAACACTTGACTAACCTAGCCATTCAAATCAACAAGTAAAAACTTCTATTTCAATATATCCCTAGACTATGATTAAATGACTATGCAATTTCAAAATGAAAAGTGAGATTGAATAAGTCAAATAATTAGAAACAAAGGAGGTTATTTTATTTAATTTAACTAACTTTTCTTTCGAAAATAAAAGGATTCTTATAATAACAAACAATAAATGGTTGAAAGAACAAAAAAAAGTGAAGAGTTAGTTGAAAAAAGCAAAGACATGTGCCTCAAATGGAAAGAAAAAACTAAGGACATGCACTAATGAAAAGAGGAGGTTTGTTTTCATCCAAATTTCGTGTGATTTGAAGAAAATATAAGGACTATCCTAGCATGAAAAGGTTTTGAAATTAATATGTTGAGAGAAAAAGATGCAATGTGGTAAAGAGAAACCCTAAAAGTGGAAGGTATTAGGAATCCTAGGGGGGATTTTCTCTACCTACAATGTTTACCTAAAAATATATTATAGTATAACACCAACCACCAAGATTCCAAGAGGACCATACAGGAGGTTTGCTTGAACCAAGAAAAAACAAAAAAACAAAAAAAACTACAAAATTTTAAAAACTAATCACAATGTAGAAAACTACCCCAAAAAGTGAGCTAGCAAAATCATAAAAAATCATGATGACTTAGGTGCCATGGTTGTCAAAATCATAAAAAATGCATGGGATGGGTGAAAATGTGTTGGATGCTCAAGACTTATAAAATTGGAAAGATTTAGGACTATTTATGAGATAGACACAAACTTAGACCTCCACCCAGGCAAGTATTTTTCTACTTAGTCCCACTAAATGGTTTCTTCTATACACCATGTTTAACAATGGTTTTCTTCCCTTAACTATAATTTTCATTAGCAACATGATTAGGCTTCCTCCAATTGTTCTTAGCTTATGCCAACTTAGCCTTCCAAAATACATGTTCAAGAGTGCAAATGTCAAATAGTTCAATATCTTTTTAAATTGGTGTAATCAATCCACCATTGATATGATAACATTAATTGATATAATAACATTTTTTTTTGATTGGGACTTTGAGCTCATCTCCGACGAGGAATATTGGGGCACCAAGACTCTTTCTATAGTCACATTAATTATCCCACTAAAGAAAATCTTTTCAACACATATGCAACGCTCCAAAGAAAACACAATGTTCATCTATAAATTGTTATATGAATCTCACTACTTAAGCCAATCATCTAGTGATAAGGAATTCATTTAATTTTTATAAAGTGAAATATCTTCCTAGATTGTAAGTTTAAGAGAGGAGCACATATTCTACTCCTCTTAAAGGTTGTCCTTGAATGGTAAAATGAAAAGTTGTTATAAAGGTTGTAAGTTTGCAACTTATGGGCCATAGGGCACTTTAGCTGAATGCACACATGTGGATGTCTTTTGTTTCTTTACAGAGTAAGTATATATCATGGAAATGTAAATTATGAAGCTACTCAGACACAACATACACAAGAAGAATAATCGGGATAAGGGATTTGGGCAGTCGATCAACTCTAGATTTCCATTAACAGAAATTTATGTACAACAAAAAGTAAGACATGAACAAGGATAAACCTAAACATTCAACGATTTCACCCTTCTCATAACCATGATTTCTATGATTGAAGATTCTAGTAGCTCACTCTTCACACATCGTGAAGGAAACACTCATTAGAATGGTCCCCTCCTCGTGGGAATAGTACTCAATGCCATTTACTATTGCAGATACACTCCTTGTGGGCATATTACTCAGTGCAGAAGTGGGCGTATTATGAGATAGGAGGTTGCTTCGTCCATATTTTCAAACGCTTCGTCCATAGGTTGTCTGATTCCATAAATTGTTATATTTCATAGAGGGAATCTCACTACTTAAGCCAATCATCTAGTGATAAGGAATTCATTTAATTTTTATAAAGTGAAATCTCTTCCTAGATTGTCACTTTAAGAGAGGAGAACATATTTTCAAATGCATCACGATTGCCACATTCCCCCAAAAAATATTTCCCACACCTTGTTTTGATTCCATAAATGAAGCCCAGTCGACGTACATAGCCAATATAGAATGAGAGTTTTCACATTGTGCATATATATCACTTTCTTTGGTGATTACATTAAGAAGGAATTGAAAATCTATGCAGAAGTGGAGGGATGGTATGACTTGTTTAACAAAGATTTCTCCGAGAAGATGAAGAAAGATTTCTCAGATGATCAAGATTTCCCTATCGAATCTCAATACCCCCATTCCTATTGGGGTATTGAGATTCGATATCAGGACTTCCAACGTGTGCATTTCAAGCAAAGTAATGAATGTAGAGTCAATTTGTATCAGAACTCACATATATCATACCAATATAGTCCTAGTACATTGTACATTACATTACATTGTAGAGCTCTGGAGGGATATAGCTTGCCAATTGATTGTTTCTCATACTCAAATGATCATCAAGGAGCAATTACCAAGATCTAGAGGAATGTGGCCACTACAATTACTTGAACAAGTAGAATGTATCCAACTTTATGCTACCTTCCCAACCAATCAATTTTGTGTTATAAAGAATGAAAGAAGAGATAAATCTTCAAGTGTATCGGGAAGAGAACGCGTGAGAGAGTTGAAGGTTAACACCACAATCCTTAAATTTCTACATTTACCAAGTTTAAAGGGATTGAACCATTTTGGTCAACATTCACAAGGTTCAATATTGTAGGGTTTATCCAGGTTTCCGATGAAGTCTGTGATAGGAGAGTGCAAAGGATTATTTCATAGGTCTAAATTTCATAGGACACATAACTTGCTAATATCTTAAACAATCGATGATCTTGCGAATACAAATTTTCCAAATTAACAAGACTGTCATTTTTTTGAAGGCAGAGTAAGCATGAGCAGTTTATCAGGAATGTCATTTTAGGGTCCGTTTTGAGCGTGAAAACCTGTTTCGAGGAGTGAAAACTTGTTTGGAGGGTATATACCACATGAGTTCTTCAACTGGCTTGGTTTGACTTTGTTAGATATGTTTTCCAATATATTTAGTGAAATAATCTGGTGGAATTTGAGAAACTTAATATCTTTACAACATCTGAATCTAGCTTAAAACAATTTCTACCTAAACCCTTTTCTAAACATAAGTTCTCTACGACATCTTGAATATTTGTATCTCTATGCATGTCATCTTACTAGAATGATTCATGCATAAATCTTCAACCTTGAGAATCTGAGAGTATTGGATGTCTCACAAAACCTTTTAATTTGCCACATTCCTCCTCCTGCAACTGGTACTCTAAATGTCCTTACTTAGATCTCCAAGTAAACAATATTATTAGTGATATCCCCATGGAACTATTTATGTATTTAGAGACCATGACATATTTTCATTTTTCTTACAACAATCTAATGATATGCATGTCCAATGATCTCACAATATTTCCAATAGCATTTAGAGGTGCATCATATTCATCCCCTATAGCTGTGAATCTGCATGTTGTTGAAGGAAAACAACATAGTAGAGTCCATCTCAGTTTGGCACTAGGGATTTCTATGGGATGCTTCAAGAAAGTTTTATTGTTATACCATTTGCATGCATAAGAAAAGAAAAATGGTTTGTAATAAGAGGTCCTGCAGAGAAGGGAAACCTATGTTTGGTCCTTTTTAATTTGAGACAAATTCATTTTGTTGATTTATTGAATGAGACTTCTCATTTAAATAAATAAACATTGTTGGTGAGAAGGAAGCTATGGACTTGTCTATAGGGTTGTTTTGGCAAGTGGCCTCCACATGTTCGTTAATATCCCGGTGCATGAAAGAATACTCAATGATGAGAAGGCAACAACAAATTTTGAATTTTTGGGTAAGATAAAGCACCCTAATATGGTTCCTCTACTTGGTTATTGTTTAGCCAAAGATATGAGAATAACAATTTATGATTTTATGGAGAATGGCAATGTGCATCATTGGCTTCATGATCTTCCGCTAGGTACAAAAGCCATAGAGGATTGGAATGCAAATATGTGGGAGAAAAATGAATTCCAATACTCCAAAGAGATGACCATGGGATGGAGAGTACGACACAAAATTTCATTGGGGACAACTCAGTTCGTTTAAAAGACCATCATGCAACTGCAAGAAAAACACAATTAACATCAAGCTTGTTTTAAACAAAATAGATACTATATGATTTTTGGTACAAATTAGATCTGATTTGGTACAATAATGAATGTATTGTAGCCAACTTGGAAAGGAAGTCCCTCAATCGAGAGAACCATGGTAAACATCAAGAGAGAACTGAGAGTAAACTAAACTAACTAATTAAAGAGATCAATAGTCTGAAGACCAAATTCTTCCTTGCATTTTCTTAATGGACTCATTTTGTTAGCACCCAAGAAGGTGATGGAAAGAAAGGGGGAACATGATGTTTAGGTTTTGTTATTTCATGTTGGCATCCACTAGTTTATGTTTGACTATGTTTTTATGTCAACCTAGCAATGTCATAACTTATTTGGAAATCGATTGTAGTAAAATTTTGTTTGTGGAATGTTTGAATACATGATTTTACCAAGAGAATTCTCTACTGACAGACTTTGGATAGTCCCATAGTCCATCTTTTTTTCTTATTTTCAAAACACTAGTTTAGTTAGGCTCGAAACTATCTCCCTATCTTGAGTCTTTTGTAACATTGTATTTTTAACAAAATCTTTCTGTGTATACAATTTGTTTTTTATTAAATAATTAAGAGCACGGGACAATAAATTCTAAGTCTTAAAATATAATCAAATTTTAAATCTTCAACTCATAATAATAATTGTGTTACTCACATTTACCAATTAAATCTATAAGAGAATGTGTCAAACCTAATTCCTTATAAATCCATGAAAGTTAGGTGTCTAGTGTGATTCTTAAGAAATTTGAGAACAAGGTAGTTGTGCCATTTACATATTGATCTTGTTCCACAATTTTAGCTTCAAAGTGTTGGTGCAAAGGAGTAACACATTGAGTATGCAGAAAAGTATAGAAAACATAATATTCATCAATATGTAATTGCTCTTTATTTGAATTGATAACTTCATGAATGGTTGTAAAAACAAAACCATTGATTTTCTCTTTAATCTCTTAAAGTACATACAAAGCTCTTGGTATATTTATATGGCCTGAAAAACACAAGTAAAACTAAATTTTAGTGCATTTTATTGTAGATGTAATAATATTTGTATACCTAAAGTTTTCCTATGACAAGGATAGGGGATTTTATAGTTGTATAAACATTTTGTTCTTCATAGCATATGTAACTTTATTTTTACACTCAGGTGTGTACAACAATAGGCATTCTTAGAGAAGGAGAAGGGAATACGATTAATAAACAAGTTGCGATGCTAAAGAGAGGGGAATAAAACTCAAACTGCATGGAAGTAATGAGAATGGAACAAATTACTAAATGGTCTAGTGACACAATCACTACTCTCTTACAACACTCTAGGATGTATAAGAACTTTGGCCATCTCTAGGGTTGTTGCGAGATGTACTTGCATCACCCAACAAATATGTGAAATTTGATAGGGATTTTGGAATGCCAACAACACCCCAAAAAGTGTCTTTGATGGATTGAAGTGTGCCAACAATGTCCATCATAGTAGGTCATTATTTAGGAGCATATTTTGTGCAAATAAAATCCATATCTAAGGATTGACTGAGGCAATTGAGATCATTATCTTCTTGAGTGCTTGTACTAGTCATTCTCAATAAATTTGTGTCCACCACTTCTGCTAGTTGATTTGGAAAACTGCTACCCAACCATTTCTGCAAGTTCATTCCTTCCACAAACATGTTGTTGGTAGGATTCTTTCTAGTTAACATCTACAATAACACTATTCCATAGCTATAAACATAACCTTTTGTTGTGACATGTCCACCCAATCCATATTATGCATTCAAACATCCTCACCATAAGGTTTCTTATTCAAAATGTTTAATAAAAATATGAAACTCATGACATTGTCTAACAAGGAATATAGTTCAAATAATACCTGGAGGAATGTAGCCTACGGATCCCTTAAGTGAAAGTGTAGAAGTGAAATTTGAATCCTCAGAATTTTCAAAACATATGGTTGCAATCCCAAAATCTATTAAATATGTTGTCATATCTTCACCAAGAAGCACATTGTTTTGTTTCAAATCGCAATGGATCACTTTCATGAAACAATGGTGATGGAGATACTCCATGCCCTGGGAAATGTCTATTGCTATATTCAACCTTTGAATCAATGTCAAACCACTTTCTACTTCACCATAAGGATATATCCACTTCTATAAGATTCCATTTGGTATAAATGGAAATATTAAAGCTTTCATTTGGAGGTATGAATAAGAGGTTATGTATCTAATCAAATTTGGGTGCCTAACTCTACTCAAAACTTTGCACTCCCTTTTAAAACTTTTGTGAGCCCCTTCATTTTACAAATTGAGAATCTTGACAACAACGATTGTTCCATCATTCAAAACCCCTCTGTACACTTTCCCAAAACTACCCACTCCTAACAAGTTGGCATCATTAAATCTGTATGTTGCAGTGACGATCTCTGCATAGGAAATTCTTCGATGCCCCACGTTCAAGGATTCCCCAACCTCTATAGGAATATTCTTCTTGTGATTTAGTCTACAGAAGATTCCTAGAAATAAACATGATTCAATTGTGGCTGCAACTGCAACAATATATATGACAACTTTTTTCAAATAAGAAACACTTTTATGTTTGGGAGCAGAGGACAATGATAAATTTACCCATTGTCCACAGAGACCATGATTTCCCATAAATGTTGTGGCACTAATATTTTTGAAAAATTCTCCTTTTGAGACTTCTCCTGACAATTTGTTGAAAGAGAAATTCAATTGCTTGAGCATTTTGAGATTTTCCAATGATATTGGTATTCCACCTGACAAATTGTTGGAGGAGAAATCCATGTCCTAGAGACTTTGAAGTTGACCAAGTGAATCTGGGATTGGACCTTCAAGTGCATTGCAAGAAATATTTAGGTATTCTAGTTCTTTGCAACTTCCAAGCCCACTTGGAATATAACTAGATAATTGATTGACATAAATATCTATAGCTTGAAGCATAGTCATCTTGCTTAGTTCCAAAGGCAGGGGGGCCTCTAATAAATTGTTTGAAAGGTTGAAATAGAGAGCTAAATTTGTAAGACATGCAACCTCTAGAGGTATTTGACCACTCAGCCTGTTGTGTGATAGGTCTAGCATTAGTAAGTTCACACATTTTCCTAGATTTACAGGTATTTTACCTGATAATTGGTTCATATGAAGACCTATATGTCTTAGTTGTTGGAAGTTGGAAATATAATCTGATATCCTTCCAGAGAGATTATTTTCGTTGATACCTAGAAGCTTGTCCCTTCCATGGGATTTGCAAGAAGTGACTATTACTAGATGTTTCCTTAGTTCCTTCTTGACCTAGTAATTATTAACTTCTTATTACTAGATGTTTCCATAATGCCTTCTTGGGCTAGTAATTACAAATTTCTCTCCCATTTGAATTCATCATAATTTCATCAAGATTTAACTTAAGAATATAAATGTCTTTTCTATATGCTGATAATCACCTTTGTGAAGCATATGAAATTAAAGTATAATACTCAATTTAATTTTATTGATATTTAACCATGACTCCTCATCATAAAAAAAAAATTGTCTTCCCCATTTGATCCAAATTATTTTCGGCACGAAATGAGAGCGAAGATGTAATAAAGAAATGTACAGAGATGTCACATATATCCAGTAATATAACAAAAATATATTAGAGATGCAACCATAAACACAGAGATACAGTAATACACGATTTCTATTAATGAATGAAATGTACAGAGACTGTAAAAATACAGAGTGAAAGATTCGCTAGAATGGTGGCAGCTTATCTCTGAGAAGAGATGTGACGGCTACTCACATTCGCAAGAAGATGATTACAATGA
>JZKD02S1918464.1:616224-627800 GCA_000966675.3 Picea glauca
TGCTAAAAATAGTAAATTGCCAAAATTGCCAGAAAATAGTTTTGAGCCAGTCAGAAAAGGTGGGTGGCCACCGATATCCACCTGGATCAATCCTCCCTCCTTAGGAAGCAATGGTCTCCATTGCGTTGTGTTTTCGGGGGAGAGGGCAAAGCGTTTGCTGGATCTGCATCTGGGTGAGTTGCTTGTATTGTTGGAGACGTCGTGCTGCTTGGTTTGTGGAAGTCTGTCATGAACCTGTTGAAGTTGAGTCTGTTCAAAAAGTCGAGCTACATGAGAGGAAGGTGTGCAGAAGGAATTTTTGTGCTTTGCTGCAACCTTGTCAACTTGCTTCTGTTGGATAGAAGGTGTAGGGGGAGAAACTGTAGTGGTTGCAATGTCCTTCTATTCCCCTTTCGAACAGATTGTGAAGAAGCTGAATTTTACAGTATGAGATACTACCTTGCGGCACTTTTTAGGTGGAACAATAGTTGGAACTACCTTTGGTATTCTGTAGAGATGACCCCCCAAAGTAACAATGACACTACGGGGTCGAGACTCATAAATATCATGGCACTTCCACATATATGGTTGGCCCAAGAGAACGTCATAGACATCCAGTGGGGCAACATCACATAATACCTCGTCCTTGAAGGGTTGGATGTCGTATGACAATCGACATTGCTGGTTGAGATGAAGATCTCGTCCTTGGCGAAGCCACCCAATGTTGTATGGCTATGGGTGTGGTGTTGTCAACAATTTAAACTGTTTGACGACCTCTGCTGAGATGAGGTTCTTCTGGCCTCCGCTATCAACAATAAAGTGCAATGGGGTCCCCTTCACCCACATCTGTGAATGAAAAAGGCACTCCCCCTCTTCAAGATCTATTGGTTCTTTTGGTTGAATTGTTGCGGTCGCGAAAATAGTAGTGGGGTCTGCGTCAATGATCTGTCCTTTACCAGTATTTTCATAATCATATTCAGAATCAGGGTTCGGCTCCTTGTCTTTGATCTCAGCCACCAATGACTATTTTGAGCGACAGTCATCGGTGTTGTGCCAAGGGCTCTTGTGGAAATCACACCATTTTTCGGTGTCTTTTTTTGTCTTCACGTGACCCTCCTTTTCCTGTGTCTTGGACTGGTTTTCAGGAGACTGTTTGTTAGGGCCGTCTTTGTCATACTTTGGTTGTTGTGGATTTGCAGACCTGAATTCTCGTTTGTTCTGGTGCTTAAATTTCTGCTCAATCTTAATAGCATATCGATAAGCAGCACTAAGTGATGAGATGTCTAGAAAATCCATTTCAGTCTGGATGTATCTGTGTAGAGCCCCACGGTATTTCAGAACCAAATGTCACTCAGAGTCTTTGATACCCAGCTTGGTGCACAAGGTATGGAAGGTATTGGTGAACTTCAAAACTGCTTGGCCCCTCTCTTGCCGCAGTGTGGTCCATCTCATGTACTGGTCCTCATAGTTGGCAACAGGGTAATACTGTTCTTTTACCGCATCCACAAAAAAATCCCAAGTGGGATCGGCCCCATATATTCCAGACTCCTCTGTGGAACTTTGCTTCCAGTAAGTTTCCCACCAATGTTTGACATGAGGGAGAGATTTAAGAAGTGTGAAGGTGATTTTTTCTTTGTCGGAAAAATTGTGAACATAGAAATAACCTTCTAGCAGAGTTAACCATTTTTCTAGGGCTTCTGCATCTATCTGTCCTTCAAATATAGGAATGTCAAAATTAACTTATACCTTCAAAGTCGAGGTTCCTCCAAAGTGGCCACTTGATGAAAATGCGCCTGATGCTATCGGCAGGCGTTGAAGGATGTGGGAAAAATTCTCCATCATTTCGTCCCTCTGTCGCGTGAGTGCTTGCTCAAGCAATAGATTGATAGGATCGTCTGCTCCATCCTTTTTCTTTTCTTCAGACATTGAGGGTTTCTTGGATGTGCGAGATCAATTGTATTCAAGAGAGACAAGCTCGAGACCCAAATTTCTATACTCGGACCTCGTCGGGGACATGCACTGAAAAAAAACCCGATCAAGAGCAGCCTGCTCTGATACCACTGATCCAGATTATTTTCGGCACAAAATGAGAGTGGAGATATAATAAAGAAATGTACAGAGATGTCACGTATATCCAGTAATATAACAGAAATATATCAGAGATGCAACCATAAACACAGAGATACAGTAATACACGATTTCTATTAATGAATGAAATGTACAGAGACTGTAAAATACAGAGTGAAAGATTCGCTAGAATGGTGGCAACTTATCTCTGAGAAGAGATGTGACGGCTACTCACATTCACAAGAAGATGATTACAATGAGGCTCTGAAGGCCTTTTTACAATAAACGAGAATGCCAAAATTCCTAGACATCCAAAAACCTAACCCTAGGAGATGAAGCGCCAAAAGTCAAGTGGGCCCCGTTTGGGTAAATGAGTACATCAACTTCCCGGGGTCGTAACTTTTGCATACAATCTCTGTTTTAGGCATGTGATAGCTCATTGGAAAGGTATCGTCGAGGATATTCATTTTGGGGGCTCAATCACACCTTCATCTATAATTGAGAACCTTGATCTCAAAAAACCTTCATTTAGGCCCTCAAAATGGCCCCGGAAGTTAAAATCTACTAAAAATAGTAAATAGCCAAAATTGCCAGAAAATAGTTTTGAGCCAGTCGGAAAAGGTGGGTGGCCACCGATATCCACCTGGATCACCATTATACCAAACCAAACTTGGTTCATAACTTTAGAACTAAAGAATTCAAAAATCACATTAAAAAAAAGTTGTTACTTTGCTAACACTGCCATTATAATTGACATGGTTAAATATTTAATGTTTTCTATGAAAGTCCAACATAACATGCTTTAATAATCATTTACATCACTAATAAATCTAGGGCAATGAAAATTGGACATGGGGATTTCCCCTTTAAATATGTACATTCAAATTTTAACCCATGTTTTCAAATTGTCAAATGAGTCTCATCACAAAGATGTTTCACACAATCTAGTAATGGATATGATGAATAAGAAAATATACCAATGTCTTAAAGAGGACATTCAATAAATATAATGTCTCATTTGCTACATGTCTTAAATGGGGGTACATGCATGAGCCCAAGACCTCTTTTTTAGGTCATCCATGTTTCATAGAATCATCTTTGTTATGTAAAAATTATAAAGCATATGCATTTTTCATATCTAAGAGCACACACATGACGTTCAAGTAGGCTTGGGAATGTTAAGCCAAAAATGCATATGCATTTTGTGGCCACACAAAGAAAAAACATAGCCTTTTGAGAAGGGTGTATGCATTATCTCTAACATAAAAATTATAAGCATACATTTGCTTTAATTTCTTGCTCATTTCACTAAGCAAGTGATGAGAAGAACAAACATAATTTAGACAAACACAATCTATTTGAGTGACTAATTCCAATTTCTATGTTTCAATATTTGGCAATTAATGTGCAACATTGCAATAGATTTTACTATTTCAACTCTTTCAAGATGTGTAATGATGGGGTTTTTTGTTGTTATTATTTTATTTATTAATCATTTTTATTCAGTAATTGATTATTTCTTATAATATTTTTCCTAACCATTAAAATTTAATTTGTAATTAGAATGGAAAAATGTCAATCCTCAGCCATGAGAATGTTGAACTTGAAATCCAAAATCCAAATACCTCAAACCTTCACAACATGGAAACCAAAAATAAAAACTCAATCTCTAACCACCTCAAGATCAAAACATTGATATCCTTGCTAACATTGGAATTTGAGGTGACTTAGTGTAGTTTTCAATGTTGAAGAACCTCTTCATTGATCACTTGACGAAGCATTTGATTCCATTATTCACAAAATTTCCATAGGAAAAACTTTATTATACAATATAACTACATATAGGGACTGAAGAGATATGTCAATGGCTTGAATTATCAAGAGATGAAGAATTTAGAAATAACGAAAGAAAATATGGTCGAGTTGTTTATTGACCATCTCATCATATTATTCAAGAACATTATTGTATTGATTGGTGTGCACACCATGGCATCATTGATAACCAAATGGATTGTAGGTGTGGTTTTTATTGATCCTTCACATGGTAATATGGAGTTGTGATTATACTTTTTGAAAAAATTATATGTAGATTCCATAATAGGATGTCATCATGTGAAATTTTTTCATGTGTTATAGTTTTAAGTGTTCACTAGGGAACCCCGTGAGATAGGCCACATGCTAGTTTTTAATTGAATCGTCGATGTTTTCCCATAAGAACGCATGATCTCCGTGCACATATTTTACATCCACACACTTTGTTATACGACAATCAATGTACATTACCCCCAATTTAAAAAAAAATAGGTTCTAACCAATATCATGTTGTTCTTCTGATTGTGAAAATTTCAAGAAGCTATTATATATCCAATTTTGAATTTCAAATAAGAAGTTATAACCCTGGTTGTTTGCAAGAATAGGCACATTCTAAATATTGTTGTGTATCTTCTAGGGTTTACACCCCGAGTCCCTCTACGTGCACCAATCTGAAAACCTACTCCAACCATGGAGGTCGAGGAAGGGGGGCCTCCTGGCCCCTCTTACAACACAGTCGCTGCCCTCGAGTTGGGAAACAAACATTTCAAAAGACCGCCCTTTGAACTCCTAGCGGAAATGAGAAACATCCTTTGGGAGGAAGATCTGTCGAAGGAAAAACCCATGGAGATAGACCCTGAAACAAACCATTCAAAAGTGGCTCACACCTGGGAACCTGGTAAATGCATCCCGTAGGCTCCTATTGCTCCCAAATATGTCATCAACTCACCAAGAATAGAAGATCAAAAGTAATATATGAAAGATTTCGCCCTGGTGGGAAAGTTTTTTGGCCTATGGCCATCGGAAAAAGATATAGTGAAGTGGATACAACATTGGTGGAATCCCAAAGGTCACTATGACCTTCAACTCGGTTCCAAAGGCTTCTTCACCATAATTCTACACAGCCTAGGAGACAAATATTTTTTTTTTGAAGGAGGCCCTTACTTTTATAACTTGGCAGGAGTCTTCCTCTGATTCTGGATGAAGAAGTTCAGTCTAGAGAAGGAAGATTTCATGCATGCTCTAGTATGGTTGAGACTCTACTCCCTACCCCAGGAATTTTGGCTAGAGGAAATACTAGAAGGAATTGGTAATACGATTGGCATCTACGTCAAAGCCTCAAAAGCCACAAAATAATGAATGTACATTGCTTATGCTCGTATTTTTTTTTATTTAAATATCTCCAAACCCCTAAATTCAGCCATAACCTTAGACTATCAGGACGAAGAATGGTCCCAAACCTTGGACTATGAGCATATTCCCTTCCGCTGTCGGAAGTGTCACGAACATGGCCATCTCTTCTGTGAATTCCCCCTTAATAAACCAACAAAAAAAATCCTGGGGATATTGACAAAAACAAAGATGGTTTCACCCAAGTCATGGGTCGTCGCAGGCAACTGGCTAGAAAAGTGCCTCCCAGGCCCCCTCTGGACCCTCAACTAGTAACTTCTTCAAATCCCTTCAGAAAATCCCAGAAAATCCCATCAACCCCTCTGCCCCCAACCAAATCCAGCTCCCTTAGAGCAAGATAAAGATAACCCAGGAACTATCCCACCTAATCCTGCAAACCCCCAAATCCCCACCTCAGAAACCTCCCTCCCTGCAAATATAGGACTGGAAGTCGGAGACCCTGACATAGATCTAGAAGATCAAGAACTGGCAGGAATAGATTTGGTACACCTAGAACAAGACTACTATAAGCATGAGTTATATACCATCCCACAGGATCAATTACACAAAGTGCATAAAGTATTCCTTAATTCCACGATGAGGGGATCAGCCCGAGACAAATCAGGTCTGGGAATCCAAAGAGGGAACTTGAAAGACCAGTGTAAACCCACCAAAGATGAGAAGAAAAGGGGAAGAAAACCAAAGAACCAACTCATTCAATATGTAGGAAACTTCCTGGTGAACTCTAGCCAGTCCATCTGATCTCAGACAACTTTCCTCCTCTCCAACCCTCACCCTCATCATGAAGATGCTATCCTGGAACAATATGGGCCTCAATGCATGAAGTAATAAATGATTTCTATGGGAAAGGATAATGAAATAACAACCAGATATTCATCTTCTACAGGAAACAAAATGTGTCGGGGTTGAAGCCACTCAAATTCTGACTAAATGATGGAAGCAAGAAAAAATAACAGAAGTAGATGCAAAAGGTACAACAGGGGTTATAGCCATACTCTAGAACCCAACCACTATACTCTTGGAAGGTTTTTTTTACCTCCAAATGGACTATCATAGCCCCCTTCAGAATCATCGGTTTGAACAAGCCAGGCTACTTATCGAATGTCTATGGCCCCACAACCCAGGGAGACAAGGAATCCTTCCTCCAACATATGGAATGGATCACAAAAAACATTGGAAACCAACATTGGATTCTAGGGGGAGACTTAAACATGATAACTGGATTAGAGGAAAAAAGGGGGGGCACCCGAAGACTGGGCAGTGACAACGAACAGTTCCACAGAACTATCAACATGTTGGGCCTCATTGATGTTGAAATGAACAACCGACTCTTTACTTGTTCAAACAAATGATCTGGTGCTCAAATGATCCAGGTGGATATTGGTGGCCACCCACCTTTTCCAACTGGCTCAAAACAGTTTTCTAGCAATTTTGGTAATTTACTATTTTTAGCATTTTTTCACTTTCAGAGCCGTTTTGAGGCCCTAAACAATGTTTTTTGGGAAAAGGGGGAGAAATATGGAAGTTTATTTTATATTATCCCCAAAATGAATCTCCTCTATGATACCTTTCCAATGAGCTATCATACACCTAAAATGAATATCGTATGCAAAAGTTACGACCCCAGGAAGTTGATGTACTAACTTACCCAAACGGGGCCCACATGACTTTTGGTGCTTCATCTCCTAGGGTTAGGTTTTTGGATGTCTAGGGTTTTTGGCATTCCTTATTATTGTAAAAAGGCCTTCAGAGCCTCATTGTAATCATCTTCTTGCGAATGAGCACAACCGTCACATCTCTTCTCAGAGATAAGCCACCACCATTCCAACAAGCTTGTTTCCACTGCATTTTACAGTTTTAACTTATTTCCTTATTGAATAGAAAACCAGTTTTATTGTATCTCTATTATTTTGTGTTAATCACCTATTAATAATCTGTAGTCATTTATTTCTTCTCATAAAATCTGGATCAGTGGTATCAAAGCGGTCTACTCCTTGTCATCTTAATGCATGTCCCCAACGAGGTCGGAGTATAAAGAGTTGGGTCTCGAGATTGTTTCTCTTGAGGAAAAATCTCTCCCACACCCAAGAGACCTCTCATGGAAGGAGAAAATAAAGATGACAAGATAGGAGATCCTTTAAAACTTTTGATTGAGGAATCCATCACGCAACAAAGGAACGAGATGATGGATAGTTTCGCGCAAATCCTTCGGCGAATACCAACAAGCGACACATCTTCTTCAAGCGAAGGCCCCGCCCCCTTCAAGGTAAAAATAAACTTTGATATTCCTATATTTGAAGGTCAAATAGATGCATATGCTATAGACAAGTGGTTGAATCTACTAGAAGGGTATTTTTTGGTCCATAACTTTTCGAATAGAGAAAATATTACTTTTGCGCTCCTCAAAGTCGTTCCCCATGTCAAAGATTGGTGGGAAACTTTCTGTGGGAAAAAGGAAATAGAGGAACCTTCATTATTTACAGTCACAACCACCTAAGAATCCTTCAAGGATTCTATTAAGGAACAATAATACTACCCCGTCGGAATTTATGATGACTTGTATACCAAATGGACCACAATGCGGCAAGAAAGAGACCAAGCAGTGCCAGATTTCACAAATATCTTCCATACCTTGCACACCAAGTTGGGTATCAAATATTCAGAGTGACATCTAGTGCTAAAGTATCGTGGTGCTCTGCATAGATACATCCAGACCAAAATGGAATTTCTGGACATCTCATCCTTGGGCGCAGCCTACCGATATGCCGTCAAAATTTAGCATAAGCTCAAACAAAAGACACAACAATTTGGGCCTGGGAACCCCACACAACAAAAGCCAGGAAATGGAAACCCCAACCCACAGAACAAAGGATAGAACAAATATGGATAGTATCAGGAAAACCAGTCTAAGCCGCAAGAAAATAAGGACACCAGAAAGACAAAGAAAGATACCGGGAAGTGGTGCGACTTCCATAAGAGACCTTGGCATAACACTGCTGACTGTCGCTCAAAGCAGTCACTAGTGGCCAAAGTGAAATCCTATGAATCAGATGCGGGTTATGACTCTGAGCTAGAACTGGAAAGGGGAAGATAGATCATTAACGCAAAACCCAGTGCCACCGTTTCTACCACCAAGCTCTATCCTGGTGAACTAGACAAGACAGAAGAAGGAGAATGCCTCTTCAATTCACAGATGTGGGTAAAATGCACCCCACTGCACTTCATCATTGATAGTGGTAGCCAAAAGAACCTCATCTCAGTAGAGGTTGTCAAGCAGTTGGCCCTGCCGACAATGTCGCACCCACAACCCTACACCATTGGATGACTCTGCTGAGGAAGCGGTCTCTGCGTCAGCCAACAGTGTTGACTGTCATACGACATCAAGCCCTTCAAAGATGAGGTATTCTGTGATGTTGCTCCTCTTGAAGTTTGTGATGTTCATTTGGGCCAACCTTATTTATGGAAATGTCATGATGTGTATGAGTCTAGGCCTCATAGTGTTATTATTACTTTGAACATGAAATTGTATAGGATACCCAAGGCAATCCCACCTAGTGTTATCTCCTTGATCTTTGCTAAGAAATGAAGGAAGGTCATATCTCAGACAGGGAAGTTTGTATTGTTCGTGATTCGCTCTCAAAATAAGTGAAAGATCACAACCACATCCAGGGTCTCTGCGGTTGACCTCTCCACACATCAGAAGCAAGTAGATATGGTCGTGGAAGAATACTCGGATATATTCTCCTCACCTATCGGGGTACCTCTGCACTACCAGGTCAAGAACCCCATCGATCTGACCCCTAGCGCATTGCTTCCCAATGGGCCAGTCTATCGCCGCTCTTTGTTATAGAATGAGGAGATCAAGTGACAAATCCAAGAACTGTTCCACAAGGGGAAAATATGTCCCAACTCATCACCTTGCGGGAGCCCAATCGTGTTGGTACAGAAGAAAGATGGAACCTGGCAACTCTACATTGATTACTGGGCTCTGAATAAAATCACAGTCAGAAACTAGTACCCGATTCCCCGAATCGAAGACCTCCTTGATTGAATCATGGGGGCCAAATACTTCAGTAAGATTGATCTAAAGTTTGGCTACCACTAGGTCCCGATAGAACATACAGATGTATGGTATATCGCCTTCAAGTCAAAGGAAGACCTTTTTGAATGGTTGGTCGTGCCCTTTGGTTTGAAAAATGGATGATATCCTATGACCATTCACCAATAATTTTGTAGTGGTGTATCTGGATGACATTCTCATTTGCAACAAGCCTTGGGCCAAGCACTTGCAGCATATTCAACAAGTTCTACACACCCTGCGATAGCACAAACTATACGCCAACTTGGATAAATGATCCTTCGCCATGGACAAGGTCCATTACCTGGGCTACATCGTTGATCAACATGGTGTAAATGTGGATCTATCCAAGATCCAAGTCATCCATGACTGGCCAGCCCCAACCACACTCACTGAGCTTTAGAGATTCTTGGGCGTTGCCAATTTTGACTGCAGGTTCATGTTGGTATTCTCCCATATTGCATGGGCCCTCAACCAAATAACCAGGGGTGATGGTAAGGAAAAATTTGTGTGGGGTTGGTACCAACAACAAGCGTTTGATGATTTGAAGAAGTGCTTGTGCTCAACCCCAGTACTTTCACTACCATACCTTTAACAACCCTTTGAGATCGAGACAGATGCTTCAGAGTATGTTGTGGGCATCGTTCTCACTCAACATGGCCACCTCGTGGCCTATCATAGTGAGACACTATCAGATGTTGTCCAAAAGTACCCTACTTACAACAAAGAAATGTACTCCATTGTGCAATTCTACGTCTAGTGGAGACATTACATTCTTTGGAAGGAGATAGTCATCCACACTGATCATAAGCCACTGCAGTTCATGCAGACACAAGGAAAATTGCAGAATGAACGCCATCAAAATTGGTCCACATACTTGCAACAATTCCACCTCAACATCAAGTATAAAATAGGAAGCACCAAACACATCATTGATTACCTCAGTAGACCTCCAGTCGTGACACTCACCACAG
Source organism: Picea glauca (assembly GCA_000966675.3). NCBI lineage: Eukaryota > Viridiplantae > Streptophyta > Pinopsida > Pinales > Pinaceae > Picea > Picea glauca. Next base: position 626,545 of record JZKD02S1918464.1, read on the forward strand.
TGCTAGACTCTTGCAGCCAGGAGACCTCTAGATGGCCCCAACTCTAAGAGACAGACCCAGACTTTGCCACCACCTACCAAATGTTGGGTGCAAATGCAATTGCCAATAATTTCCATCTTCAGGATGGGTTGTTGTGTCGCCTAGGACATATTTGTGTTCCATCAAGCGAGCAAGTGAAGCTGATCTGGGAAGCCCACTACAGTTGGGTGGTAGGACACTTCAGCATCGAAAAGACAATGGCGATGGTACATAAACATTCTGGTCAAAACTTCGATATAAGATCAGCAAGTATATCAAGTCCTACACTGCCTGCGTTATTTCCAAACTGAACACTAAGAAACAGGGCCTATAAACCCCTCTTCCTACTGCTGATAGGCCATGGGAATCCATCTCAATGGACTACATGTCGGGCTTCCTATCCACCAAGCGGGGAAATGACTGTGTTTTTGTTGTTGTTGATTTCTTTTCTAAGATGGCGATTTTGGTTGCCTGCAAGAAGAACATCACAGCAGAGGACACTACCAAGCTCTTCTTTGAACGAGTCTGGGTACATTTTGGAATCCCACAAACCATTGTCTCAGATTGGGACATACGATTTCTCAACACATTTTGGTCGAGCCTCTAGTCACTGCTGGACACCAAGCTCACCAAATCCACGACCTTCCATCCCCAGACAGATGGCCAAACCGAGGTCGTAAATCTAATGATTGTGCATATCCTTCACATGTATAATTCAAAGCACCCTCACACATGGGATGAGAGCCTTCCCTATGTCTAGCATAGCTACATCTGAGCCTTGCATAGCTCATCTAACCATATCCCGTTCCAGGTGGGTTTGGGATTCCAATCATTGGGTCCCATAGATGTTGCACTTCCCCTTGCAGTCACCTCGACCAACTCATCTCCTACTCCAACTGAAGCTGACAAAGAGACCCGGTTCATTGAGAATATCAAAAACATCCTCCAATAGGTTTAGGATATCCTACATAAGTCCAATGACAAGTACAAGTAGCACCATGATCAACATCGGGTGCCACATAAGTTTCAAGTGGGTGACAAAGTTTGGTTGCACTTGCAAAAAGAACACCTTACAGGACCCCATCGAAAGCTTCACCCACTCCATTATGGGATGCACACCATCACCAAGGCCATGGGGGATAATTCTTTTGAGTTCAACATTCCTCCTTTCCTTGGCCTGCACCCAGTGTTCAACGTGGATCTCCTTCACCCTTATTTCCCACCATTATTGGACACCT
>JZKD02S1918464.1:634589-647915 GCA_000966675.3 Picea glauca
TAATGAGAGATCTCGGACGACACAGGGGGAAACAACATTGCTCCCTGCTGTCATTGGCCCCCTTAACATTCGACGCCAACACTCTCTCATGTTATGGTGGGTCTTACTTTGCGACCATTGCAGTTCTTTTTGTCATTTGCCGAAGACCTCTGAACTTGGTAGGGCCATCAATGCCCACATCATCGTCGCTGATTATTACAGCGATCATTGCCTATTATTCAGAGTATGTTCATTTGCAGAATTGTCTTCTGCCTTTATCATTACCGCCCCCGAGGGCACTGTAGTTGTCTACACCAACACTTCTGTCATCTTTTTTCAGAGTTACATCACATGAGCATGGGGCATGCCCGCCTCGTTTGTACACAGTTGTATATTTTTTCATGCACGTCTCTCAGAAGGTCGAGATACGGGTTCCTTTTTCCTCCAACAGATCGCTCCAAAGGGTCCCACTATTGCTTTCCCTTACAACAACAGTCTCAATAGAGGAAACATTGATGGATTTCAGCTATACGTATGCTCCTAACCTCATCCATTAGGGGGCATCTTTTATCACTGAAATTTCGTTTGCACATGGCGACAAGAACTCCACATCATCAAAACAACAATGAAGTCATTCATGGCACTGAATTAAGTTCACAGCATTCCAGAAGGGTCAAAAACTATACAAAGTAACAAAAAATTTAAGGGCACTTTACAACAGCTTGGTGCGCGCGCATATGCGCGGGACAAAAACGTGTTTATGGCGCATGCGCGCTCTGACGCGTGCCTGTCAACACAAAAAGCCGCGCATCTGCTAATACGGCGCATTAATTTCTTAAGTCGGCCTCCCGACCGCCAATGGACCGGCCCCCAAGATGATTTGACCTTCAGATCAGGGTCGGCGCTGCAAATTCGGCGAATTAATGGCTTAAGTGAACCCTAAACAGGTCCGTGTTTACACCAGAAGTTGGTTACGTGACCGCCTGGAAAATGCTATAAATAGTCGTGAAGACTCATTGTTTTAGCAGAGAATTCAAAGCAGAGTTACGCTGTCTAGATGATTCATAGCCTAGCCTTTGACAACCAGTCCATCAGCTGTGTAATCCAGAGTTCTCTCACCACTCATTTCTGTTCTGTTCATTTTGTAAGGAAAGCATTGTGTTGAGGGCCCCGAAGGACCTTCCACTGGAGGGAGAGGGAACCCCTATCTCCGTCTTCAGCGTGTGCTCTGGTTTCGCTAATAGATCAAGCCTTGAAACCATTGATGACTCCCTTGTCTCATATTTGACGTTTTTGTTTATTTTCGAATTGTTATTTGCTTTCAGCTGTTAGTTAGATTGTATTTAAATTTTGTTTTCTGTTAACCCTTTTTGCTCCACAGCATCCTGTTCTGCCTTGCCAAGCCCAACAGGGCATGCTAGTGCTCCCATTTTTGCTCACCCGACGACGATTCGAGTACGAACAATTGTATCTCTGTTATTTTGTGTTAAGCACATGTTAATAATCTGTAGTCATTTCGTCCTTCTCATAAAATCAAGACCATCAACATGTATCTTGCCGATTAGACCGCTTCCTAATCTTCGAACCATTCATGTTGGAGGGTCTCACTTGGCAAGCCACTGTGATTGACACTCCAGGATCAGATCATTGGCCTATACCTCTTATGATGAACATCAGTGAAACCCTAAGAAAGAATCCCTTGTGCTTTGAGAAATTATAGTTGACACACCCGAACTTTCAAGCAAACATTGGCCATTGGTGGAAGGAAGCCACAATCTCAAAAGGTACTCATATGTACAAATTTCAGCAGAAGTTAAAAAACCTTAAACAACGTCTAAAGACCTAGAGTAAATCCACTTTTGGAAACATTTTCCAAGCTCAAGAATTCCTAAACCAACAAATTCAAGACCTCCAACAAAAAATTAGACATCAAGGTTTAAACAATTCCCTAAAGGAACAAGAGACCACCTTCAATAAATAGTTGGCAGAGAGATGGGCGCAAAAATAAATTCTTTGGAGGCAAAAATCATGCATCCAATGGCTCAAAGAGGGGGAAAGAAACTCTAAATTATTCCACAGATTGATGATTCAACGATGTCATACTAATCACATCACTCATCTCATATCGGATAAAGGTATGGATATACAAAAACACACAGACATTGAGCATGAACTTCTCACTTATTACATGCATCTTCTTTCAGAACCCCCAATAGATCGCACCCAAGCTATAGAATCCATCATCAAGCATATTCTAAAGGAGGTCACTAAAGAACAAAATGAGTCTCTGATGCACCCAATCACCTAGGAAGAGGTCGATCAAGTCCTCTGGGACACCACGGTGGGAAAATCCCTAGGACCTGACGGCTTTAGAGGAGAATTTTTTCACCACTACTGGGATATGATTAGAGAGGAAGTTTGGGAGATCAAAGAGGACTCTAGAAGGTCAGGGAAGGTTCTACAGGCTCTCAATTGCACCTTCTTCACTCCCATTCCAAAAGAGAACAAATTCACTACTCCGCATAATTTCAGGACGATTGCACTCTGTAATGTGATCTACAAGATCCTCATGAAGGTCATTGCCAAACATATCAAAATCATCCTACTGTTTATTATCTCTTAGGAACAGTCAGGGTACGTGGAGGGCAGGCAGATCATGGACAACATTATTCTAGCGCATGAGGTGATCCACTCTCTCCAATCAACAAAGTCACTCGGTATGCTTCTGAAACTAGATCTTTCCAAAGCTTTCAATAAATTTAGTTGGAATCATTTGAAGGCTACCCTCCTCTCCTTTGGCTTCGATCCCTCATGGGTCATCTGGATCATCGATCTCACTTATTATTCCCTGTTCTCCATCATGGTTAATGGCGTGCCATCCAAACCATTCACTCCCTCCAGAGGCATCAGACAAGGGGATCCACTTTCGCCTTTTCTTTTCTTCTTAATGGCGGAAGGACTAAGTCGAACTATCAAAGCAGCCATAAACGACCATTCCCTCTCAGGAATTTCTCTACATGGAATTTCCCCACCCATTTCGCATAGTCAATTTGTAAATGACATTCTAATGATGTGAATCCCCATAGTTCAGGAAGCCACCCGCATCCTTTCCATGATCAACCTATTATGTGATGCTTCGGGCATGGACGTAAACCTAGTCAAATCCCAGATCTTCTTCTTCAACATGCCCATCCAGGTGCAACTCCACATCACTCAGATCCTGGGGTTCACCCACATCTCCCTCCCTTCCAATTACCTTGGCATCCCTCTTATTGACAAACCTTTAAGGAAAACCTCCTGGGAGGATCTTCTGTCCAATCTCAGGAAAATATTATCCTCCTTGAATTTTCATTCTCTTAATCTTCCTGGTCGCTTGATTCTTCTTAAATTTGTCTTGCAATCTCTCCTCGTCTACGCATTCTCGGCCTTAGCAGCCCCAAATTTCATCCTAACCATCATCAGGAACATTCAGAGGAACTTCCTCTGGCAAGGTGCCAAAGATGGGTGCAAAAGGGCATTGGTTAGATGGAAAAAAATGTGCAAACCAAAGCATGCAGGGGGACTTGGTCTTAGAGATCCGTCAATCCTCAACAAATTCCTAAGAGAAAAAAATTGTTGGTGGTGGTTAAAGATGCCTCAAGACCTATGGGCATGCCTCTGGAGGAGAAAATACAAACCTAACACTCCAGATAAAGAACTAATCAGATGGAATGACCAAGTCACATGATCACTCATTTGGAATGTGGCCAAACAAAACAAGGGGATCATCACTAATCATGCTTTCTGGGAACTTCAAGATGGGACCTCAACCCTCTTCTGGAGCGACTCTTGGAAGCAGCTACTAGCCCTGGATAAGGATCCAAATTTGAGTAATTATAAACCCCTAATGGAAGTCGTAGGTCTTTTAAAAGTGGTCGACTATTGGAATAACGAGAAAAATAGAGTCACTTGGCGTAGATGGAAATCTACTCACGAGGAGATAAATATCCCCCTTGAGGTAAATATCCAGCCCTTGCTCGACAAGATCAATTCTAGAAATATTTTCATCCAACAAGGTGAGGACATCCTTAGGTGGGGACAATCCACTATGAGCACCTTCAACCTTAAAGAGGCTTACTTTCTCAGCGCGGGTCATAATTCCCTCCCAAAAGATGTAGTTTGGAATAAAATTTGGGACGCAAAGCTATGGCCCAAGATCAATACCTTCCTCTGGCTAATGGTACACAATAGCATCCTCACCTGGGACAATTTAACAAAAAGAGGTTTCACAAGTTTGTCTTAGTGCCCCTTGTGCTGCAATGAGGAGGAAACTCAAAATCACTTGCTCAATCTCTGCTCCTTCAGTTCACAACTCTAGGATCAATGCACCAACATCATGAGAACCTTAGACAGAAACCATTCCAACCTAAGGGAAACCATTGAGGGATGGAGTGAATCAATTTTTCACTCTCCCATCCTTAATCGAATTTGGAAGCTTCTCCCTGGGTTCATTCTCTAGCAGGTTTGGAAAGAAAGGAACCGACGGATCTTCAACTACTCCTCAATGAAATGCCAAGAAATATGGTCCAAAATCCTCTCCAACGTCAAAGAAACAATCAATCTTCACCATTGGAAGGAAGTAGATTTGTCTTGCCCTCCTAGTGAATAGATCATTCTCAATGCCTGGAAACTCCGTCTCATCCCGAGTCCTCCAACAACAAACCTTGGGCACCCAACCAAGAAAAGTCCCTCCCAATGGAAGGCCCCGCAAGATGGTTATCTCAAAATCAACTTTGACGAAGCTTCCAAAGGTAATCCAGGCCCAGCAGGTTTTGGGGCTACCATTCGCAACAGAAAAGGAGAGATCCTTCTCTTGACAATGGGGAACTTAGGTCATAACACCAACAATGCAGTTGAGCTATGGGGTCTTCTCAAAGGACTCCAAGCAGCCATGGATCAAGGGATGAATTTTCTTATGGCAGAAGGAGACTCTCAGATCATTATCAACCTCTTCTTCCACCTCTTAAATGACGCATATCTGGAGAGGAAATCCTCGATTTGGAGACTCATAAATGGGTTGATCATAATAAAATCAATTCTTCAACCTCAGTGGGGAATCATCCCCTCCCATGTTCGAAGAAATGCTAATCAAGTGGCGGATAAGTTGGCAAATTATGGGGTAGAATTGAAGGAAGGGGATTTCTGCTATAATCCAATCTCATGTCCAAACCACCCCCTCATTGCTTCCTGCATAACCATAGCACACAGTAAGGATCAACCCCCATATCGAGTGTCATCAAGCACGTTGCGACCTTTGACTAGCGGGAGGACACATGGCCTCACTCAACACCACGTCTCGCCACCGTACACCACACTCCTGCCATCCCATGATTGCATTTAACTCCATGCATTCAAGTCATAGGGCTATGTACCCCCATTATCTCCCTCTCACAAGCCTCGTTATGGTGATGGCGCTCCAAGACGCAGATGAAGTTAATGTGATGGGTTGGCCTCCCATCCATTCCCATCACAAGCTCTAAATTCATGGGTTTTATTTCACGTCGATTATCTCTTTCGCTCATCCTCATACCTCGGCCCTAGCTCCTCACAACTGCAACCTTGGTTTTCTTCATCTATGGTTCGTTTCCACTATCCTGCATTTTATTTCCATACCCCCTCTCCTATGTTTCTTCTCGATGCCAAGGAAAAGGGGAAAATCCAAGAGAGGGGCTGCATGGTATAGCTTGTGGGGGCACGACATGTGGGGGAGAGGATGACAAAACACTCTGGACTTGCCTCAGACTACATGCCATGCCTCTACCCCAGATCTCCCTCCGCTGTCCTCCCTGTGGGAATGAAAAGTGGAGTGGTTTGATAGCTTCGAAAATTCACTCGGCTTCACACCTGAGCTCATCTCGGAAGCGTCGCCCATACTCCATCCTCTCTCCCACCCACCTTCTTTTTCTGCTCGCCCACCTTCTTTTTCTGCTCTCCCTAGCCCGAATGCCCCCCTCACTTCTTTTGCCTCCCCCCACTCTTCTTCCACCTCCTCCCACACCTCTTTCGCCTCCCCACACACTTCTTCTGCAATTCCACTGCCACCTTCACCTCCTCTTCCACCCCTGCTTTCTTTGCGGCCACAACCTTCTTGCACTTGGTGCGATGGGTTTATGAAGTTCTAGAATTCTTTGGAAAACATCCAGAACTTGGTCTTTGAAGTCAAGCATGACATGGCATATTTGTTGAGTAGAGATGAACTCCAGAAGATTTGTGAGGAGCGCTTGGAGACTCTCCTCTGCACTCTCCTTCACACTAGTGTAGACACAAGGCCTATAACCACGAATATTGCACAGGATCCTTAGAAAGAACGGAAGCCAGGCCCAAGCTCTAAATGACAAAGGTGTTCTTAGGTTTTCTTGGTTTTTTGATGCCATTAGACAAATTACTTCTCTTGGTTCTAGCCCTACGAGGCACCTTAGTTTCTAGTCGTAGAATAACAATATGTCACAGGACATTTTTTTCTCTTTTTACTGCAATTGTGAATTGTTTGGACAAGTGGCAACATTGGTTTCCCATCTAGGCAATGCAACCACTGTCTCACTGTTCACCCTGACAACTGTAATATTTTGACACCACAAGGCTTTAATGCATCCCTCTTAAGAAACAAAAAAACAAAAAAACAAAAAAACAAAAAAAAAACTATAACCCTGAAAATGGACTCTCACATTTTCCTCAACATACTTAACTCATAACCTTACAATATTTTTACTTTTCTCATTTATTTATATCCAAAATTTTTATTTTGATTAATTAATTTAAAATATATTGTTATCTATGTAATTAACTAATTTTTAAAAATTATAACCTTTAAGTAGCAAACTCATTTAAGAATATTAAAAATCGTCATGCCAAATTATATTTCTTTCACTCTCATAATATATATGTTATTGAAAAGCTAATTCACTCTTGTATGATCATGGTTTGTTAATATAAATGTTTATACATATTTATAAATATGCCCACCAGAGGTTTAATCAAAAGGAAAATGACATAGCATCTAATCTCTACATAGGTATAAATATTAAATATTAATAAGTGAGAACATCGAATTTCATTGCTTTCAATGAATAGTTTCCCTCAAATTTCATTGCTTTCAATGAATTAGTTTAAATGAGATTTTTACATATCTCATCGGATATAACTGTTTCCAAGTAAGAGCATCACATTGACAAAAGAATGGCCTCGACAAAGAGAGATAGAGACAGGTAAATCATAATGGAAAATATTCTAAACGTAACAACACTATTCTAAGTTGCATGATATGTATTCTAAGTTGCATGATATGTATCACGAGTGAGATTAACATTCTATATTGTGAGATTAACACTTTAAATTTATTTAATTAGGAAAATTGACTCCATCATGTAATAGTATTGTCACACTATATGCTTTTGAGTTGTAAATATTTACAATGATGCATTTCTATGCGTTTACTTGGATTTATTAAAATATGAGGAAAAATCAAATTTATAATTCATATAGTTAGAATCATTTTTTTATTAAAAGATTAAAAGATTAAAGATTTTACATGTTAATTAATATTGTTTATTTTAAATGTATTTTTAGTTTGGTAGATCCAATTTATATAATATAATAAGATATTATTTAACTGTTTTACGAAATGGTTTTTATGTAAGAATTTGGCAACATAAATCTACACGAAATTACTATATTTTTTTGTTTGTTTGTTTAAAATCTAATAAATATGTACGAAATTATTATTATATTTTGTTTAAAATATATTTTTGAATACAAAAATGGATTCAACATGCTGAAAAACCCCTGAGGCACTTAGATTATACATAAATAATCACTCAAATCTGCGGATCTAAAAATTTCTGCCAGATTAGGCAAATGTCCCTGGAAAAAATTGTCGAAAAAGAGTCATTTCATACAACGTTTAGACTACAACATACAATAATGAGAAATTTATTTAGTTTTTTTAGATGTTCATGTTTTTTAATTTACTTTTAATTTTTTTGTAGATAAAATTTGGGTTCAAATTTTACAAATTTTATGAAGGATATGAATTGTTTTTTCCTCAGAAAAAAGTGTCATTTTTTTTCATTAGAAACCAAAAATACATTCTGAAGATACAAGGAAAACCTTGTATTTGTGATCCATGCTGATATAAACCAGCATCAACATATATTGTTAAAAAACCTCAGAAAAGAGAAAAATACATCCGAATAAGGGAATAGAGAGAGGAGCCTAGCCGACAAGAGAGACGAATCGAAAGAATCCTAACACCAACATCCACCAAGCAGCTGCAGAAAGAAAAGTAATCAAAAGAAACATCAAACTCTGTCGTGTAATCAGAAAAATCATAAAAATTTGTCGTGAAAGAGCAGTAGAGGCAGACCCCAAAGAAAATTCCATAGGTTGGACGGACCAGGCCAAAGCGACATACAATCCGCACTAAAACCAGAACCAGGGAAACCAAATAACTAAAGTAATCCTACACCTACAAACAACAATACACCACCCCACATCCAAAAGAGAGAGGCCAGTTAACTACATTCCCAAGGATAGGACCTCAAAGTGTTGACCTAGACTGTACAAATCAACACTGCACAACATATGTGAGACAAGATCACTAGAAAAGGATGCAAAAATACCCTGACGCCTGCTGCACAAGGACCCAGATGAAAATAGCAAATCAGAAACCCAAACCCCAACCACGAAAAAAAACTAAAACATGGCATCAACACCTTTATGTCAGGAGAACTACACCTCTGAATATGCATCAGGTCCTGAACAAACCAACAATCTAACAAAGAAACCAAATATGGAGACTACCTATAGCCACCAAAAGAGTGAGAGGCCACACCCAATAAAATAAGACTATTGTGCAACAAAAAATCCCCTACGACACCATATCCTCAAAGATAATAAACAAATCAAGAGAAACTTCACGATCCCAAACAAAAACCCCAGATCGCTCGAGAACAAACCCATCGTAGGCGACGTCTAGAGTTTGTAGAAAAAAGAGCATGCACCCCAATCCAATCCAATAGCTGACATACAACTTAGCCCAATCAAATAGCCGACATCCAACGAAGCCCAGAAATGAGATCAAAGGAGCTAGGAGGGCGCCCTAGATCGATGAAAAAACCTGCAACGCAAACCTATAGAAATATTGTACTTTGTATTAATACCATACTTTGTACTTTATATTTATAGGTAAATAAGTGTAGAAAATGCATACTTAACAAGGCATTTATAAATTCCAATTAAAATATTGAAATTTCAATTTTATAAAGTTTTTGGTAGGTTTTAAATAATTAAAAATAAATTCCCAAATAATATAAAATTTTGGGTGGGTTTTAAATATTTTAAAAGAATTCTTAAATGTATTTTTTTGTCTAATTTTTGAGTTACTTTTTTTTAATGTGTCAAATGCCATTCCAAAAAGCATTATTGGTGTCAAGCAATTGACAACATGTATGATTATTGTTACTTCTTAATCATTGCCAAATGGAAGTCTAGAAGCAATTGACAACATGTATGATTATTGTTACTTATTAGTCATTGCCAAATGGAAGTCTAGAATAATCCTGCATGTTCCACTCAAGTGAGGACTTTGTAGTATTGGAAGATTTGAGAAGCATCTCCAGTTATGAAAATTGTATCCATCCCTTAGTATTATTATATATGCTCCCTTGAATCTCCACAAATCACAATAGGAACAACTCTATAGGTTTTATAGGATTAAAACCGCCCTCACCAATAATATGCATCAATCACAAGCTTGTAGAAAGAGAAGCCATTACTATCAGTTAGGCAACCTTTCTTTTCGTTTTTTCTCTCAACTACTTTATGTATCTCTACGCTTCTAAATTTTTAAATTGGGGTAGATGGTTGTGTTTTTCTTTGCAAGGGTGGATTATAAGTTTCTCACCTTTATTATAGTGATTCAACGTAGTGTCTGGTATGTCTTTAGCAAACAACATCAATCTATACGGTAGTAATGTTACTTGATGTGTCCCATTATGTTTATCGATGACTGTGATGGTGTTGTTGAATCCCAACTTTGACACTAGTTTGAGTCCTCACGAGGAGAGGAGAATCATAGCAAGGGCCCTTGGCTCATATAATACTAATACAATTAAGATATCTCTAATATCTTTTAGAGTAAAAGTTTTTTTTTCATATGCTAAGAATGGTAATGGAGATATTCCTAAAGATTTTAATATAGTATTTGAAAATAATTATAAATAATTTTCATACTTAGTTTTTGGAATGAACTTGTCAAGAAAAATATTGTAACGTACCCAACTCCCATGTTGGGTCATGTTACTAACAAAATCAACTTAATACTACTTTGATATCAATTAAGAAAAAAAAACATAAATATGTGTAGCATGACAAAAATGACTCATGCAATTATCATTAATAATTAAAATCGTGAATGTATATGAATTGAGCATGCCCATCAACATTTAAACACACAAAACATGAATTAAACATAGCATTTGTGCATAGCAATAACAAAATAAGTAAAAATACCGATCATAAACTTATATTTATAACATTTTACACAACCGACTACAGATATCGGATATTCCACCCAATTGTAGGCTTTGTTGCACCAATTCTCTCTATAATAGGCCACCCCTGAGTTAGGGCTATGAGTCCACATGGACGAAAAGGCTCCTACAACAATTCCAACTTCCCAACTCTTTTCCCCATTAGTCTCCACAACCCAAGGGATGTGATTTCCTTCTCTGCACTACAATCCCTCAAACAATCTCCATCACCTCCAAGGATCCAACACAGACTACCCAAGAATCTCTCAACCAAAGGCTCCAAGAAATCCAATTGCAATAGGAGTGCTCACAACAACATTTACACATGCTATTTTGGGTAATTTCTCAATAGAATTCCCTCACAAGCATGGTAGCCTCATTCTCAACATAATTTTTAGCTTCAAAAAGCTATCTTCAATACCCACTATGGTTGCCTACTCTTTTCCAACACTAAACTTTGGTTTTCCTAAATTCTTGTTGCTTCTAAAAACTGCTCCTCTAAAGTCGAATTTTCCTTTTCCCCTTCCTCCATGCATGCTCGACTCTCACACTTTCTAAACATGACTGTACTTCACCCATGCTTCAATAACAAGTTGACTTGATTCTATCACCCAACCTCTTACATGAGTGTACTTATCCCATTCTTCAATTATTTAGATGAGATATGTTTAACCAACCTCACACATGCATTCATTGATTGGATTCTAATAAGTCAAATGGAAATAATATGTCAATAAAACATTACTTTAGGAAAATTACATGGGATTCTAGGCATGTGGGATTTCCTCTTGGACCCCCCTTTATCCCCCTATCTTTTGGAATCATATCCCCCCTATGGCTTTGTCCATGTCTATATCGAGTCAGTGATGTATTCCATTTTATTATTTCCAATGTACAATGTTTTACATATTGCATCACTTGGTCCTCAACCTTTCATCATATATACAATTATACATTTCTAATCCGATGATCAAAGCTAGGGTGTTACAATCCCCTCCCCCTTGTTTTTTTACTGTTCTCAGTGCACATCATCATAGAAGTGTACATGTATACATATATAAAATTTTACATCACACTGCTTAATAATTTCATAGTTTAATGACTCCCACAACAATTCCAACCAACAATCTCTCATTCCCCTCAACCCGCACAACCCAAGGAAGTGTACCCCTTCACTACACCATAGTCCCGCATATTGTCCCAATTCCCTTCCAAGGCTCCAACACATGCTGACTAGGAAGTCTCAGAGTTGTGGCTCTAGGAATTCCAACTACCAAAATGGAGTCTTTATGCAATTATACTCAAATGTACAATCAAATTTCCTCAAAAATATGCAAAACATTGTGGGTATTCCTCTGGTGTGGCATCCTCATGTTCTCACATGGAATATTTAGGACCATAGCAAGTCCATTGGACGTTTACCAATTAAATGGATCAATTCCTTAGCACTTTGAATTTTCGGTCAAGGATGTGCATCAGCTCCACCTGAAAGTCCCTTTTGTGCTCCACCTGGATCACAGTCCAATCAATTACGTGGTTAGGGCTAGACACATACTTCTTCAATAGAGAAACATGAAACAAATTATGAATACACATGGATGTAAGAAATGCAAGAATATATGAAATCGAGCCTATCCTACCTAGGACTTCAAACAACCCATAATATATTGCTACTGACTTTGGGCAACTTCCCAATTTCAACAAGCTACTTTTAGCTTATACTTTCAAAAACACATGCTCTCCCACTCTAAATTCTCTATGCGCCTCATATTTGTCGGCATAGCTCTTTTTCCTTTTGTGTGAAACCTTTAAATTATGCCTGATATTTATCATATGTTCTTCCATTTCTTTGAGCAACTCTGGGCCCATAATCGCTCTGTCTGTTGGATTGTCCCAACTCATTGGTGTGCTGCATTTTATAACATATAAGGATTCAAACAAGCTCATATTTATTGATGTCTGATACTCATTGTTATAATTAAACTCAACCAAATGCATATAGTCTTCCCACTTGGAAGGCTTGTCCATTACATACATATTCAACATATCTTCAATTATTTGATTGATTATTTTATTTTCCCATCTGAATATGGATGATACATTATGCTGAAATTTAGATTTGTCCCAAATCCTTTAAGAAACCCTTTCCAAAAGCTGGAAGTGAACTTGGAATCTTTGTCAGATACTATTTCCTTAGGCACACCATGTAGCATGGGAATTTCTTTCATATAAATTTCTGCAATGTTGGTTTCCTTGTGGAAGGAGCTATGGGGAGAGAGATCATGTGGAGAAAAAGGTTGTTGCGGAAAAGGTTGATGCAAAGGAATGGTTTGGGGAGAAAGGATTTTTTGATGAGTCCCCTGCATGGGACATAACTCAAAATAAACTAAGTATCAAGCCAATGGAAAATACTATAAAATAATGTGTGGGGTCCTTATGTAGAGTGAAAAGAATAGAATCAATGCAGGATGTAGAGCATGAACTTGATTCAAGGTTTTTCTTATAGCGCAAATAGGAAATCAAGAAAATGACAAAGTGTTGAGGAAGGGTGTGATTGTTTCATAAAGTGATCTGGAAATGTGGAATGTATGTTAAATGTGGAATGTATGCAGAATGAAAAATATAATGAATTTGGGAGGAAAGGGGAACTCCTTTCACATCCACATAAATTGTTGGACACACCTACCACACTTAGAGGGGGGGTGAATGAGTGTGGGGCTCTTTTTCCCAAAACTGCCCTCTTGCACAAAAACTCATCAATTAGCATTCAACATTTATT
>JZKD02S1918464.1:691535-704641 GCA_000966675.3 Picea glauca
CAACAACATTTACACATGCTATTTTGGGTAATTTCTCAATAGAATTCCCTCACAAGCATGGTAACCTCATTCTCAACATGATAATTTTTAGCTTCAAAAAGCTATCTTCAATACCGACTATGGTTGCCTACTCTTTTCCAACATTAAAATTCGGTTTTCCTAAATTCTTGTTGCTTCTAAAAACTGCTCTCCTCGAAACTCAAATTTTCCTTTTCCCCTTCCTCCATGCATGCTCGACTCTCACACTTTCTAAACACAATTGTACTCTGCCAATGCTTCAATAACTAGTTGAGTTGATTTTGTCACCTAACCTCTTACATGAGTGTACTTATCCCGTTCTTCAATTATTTAGACAAGATATCTTCTACCAACCTCACACATGCATTCATTGATTGGTTTCTAATAAGTCATGTTGGCCCTTGACCAAATTTTGGGAGCACTTGGTCATATTTGACTGTTTTTGGGACTTTGACAACCTATCGAAGATGGAGCGCCAGACAAAGCAGATATCAAGGGATCTCGGCCCACTTTTGGGCCCCTTTTTGGGTTTTAGGAATATGTAATGGGAAAGGAATGTCGGCCCGTGGGTTTACCCACGCTTAGGCCCACTTTGGTATGTATAAATAGAAGGATAGGCAATGTAAGAAGCATAAAATATTATATCTATGTGATATAGGCTAAGTGTCAAGGAGGGATTTGTGTGATCAAAGGTTTTGTGTATAGACTTGCAGAGCTTAGTGCAAGTCCCTATGTGAAAATATATAAGGTTTTGTGCTATAAGGCAAGGAAGAAGGATCCAGCGAGCTACAAAGATCTTATGTCGTGTGCGAAGTAAGGGTTCTAAGGCTCTGTGCTTGTAACTGATTGGACGACAATAATAAATAAGAATATTTGGTGGACGTAGCCCCAGGGTGGGGGTGAACCACATAAATATGTGTGTTATGATGTGTACTTTGACTTGATGTGTTTTTGCTAAGTGCTTTGATGTATTTAGATAGATCCTCTTATGATTTGTAGATGTGTGTGAATATTAGATCTGACATGTATGAGGATGCTTAGTGCTGATCTACTGGATCTGATCTGTTTTACTATTGCTAAGTGTTGAAATACCTTAGATCTAAGTGAATGCTATGATGCTCTGTGTTATCTGCGGAGTATGTTAAGGGTCGAATATTGATGATTGATCACTGCTACGTGCTCTGTAAGTAATATAATCACATATCTCTGTCCCAGCTAAGGTTGCAGACACCTGAGTCTTGCAACCACCCCTGCATCTACCTCGGGTGAGACTTGATCTGCTTCGAAGGTGTTGTTGAAAGGGTCGATAGTTAGGGTTTTGTTGGTGCGTTGTTGGTGTGTTGAACCCCGGGTTTGCCCCTGTACCAAAAAATGGTTCCGTTGTTGGGACAGAAACTGTGATTGCTGGGAACTAATGAAGAAGAAGCTTTGTGCAAAGACTCATCCTGAAACTGTGGAAGCTATGTGCATAGATCTGTTCCCTAGTGCATAGTATTCTACCTGATTTATAAGCCCTGTGCTGAAAGAAAGAGGTCGGTCTGAAAGAAAATAAGTTGGATATGAAGAAAAGAAACGAGATCTGAATGCTTTGCACTGTAAGAAAGGTAAAAGTGGAAATATCTGAAGAAAAGAGGCCAGATCTACAAAAAAGAGGTAAGATCTGTAAGATTTTTGCTCTAATAAAGGTAAGAATAGTTAAAAGATCTTAGATCTGGAAGCTTTGTGCTCTTAGAAGTAAGACAAGTGGAAATTTTATGTTTCTAAAAGCATGGATCTAGGTATGTTTGATAGATTATGTCCTAACCTAAAAACTAGGGCATTAATAGATGAAAGAAAGTATGATATGAATATATCTGATAAGCATAATGATAGATATGTTATACCTATGCATAGAAAGAATGCTTGGACTAACAAATGGATGTAGGATCCTAGAAATAATTTTTTACAGGCTATCTACCACGATCCTAATGCATAGTACAAAAGAGGTTGGGGATCATTTAACAGAAAGAGAGGATTAACCCTCTGTTATAGTTGCAGAAGACCTAGACATCTTGCTAAGGAATGCCTTGGCAGAAGATCTAGTTGTCTTTGTTGCAAAGCTATGGATCATGAGGTACTGGATTTCCCTAGAATGATTGCTAAGCTTGAAGGAATGAACCTAAATCAAGAAAACCCTAAGGAATATCCTGAAAAGGAAGAACCCCAGCAAGAGTCGGAGAAGGTATTGATACAAATGAGAGAGACTCTGAATGACCACCGACATGTCAGATTATCAGATATTTTCAAAGAGAAAGAATGCATTGAGGCAAGAATAGGGGACTTCGACATTGACTCTGTCCTTGATGAAGAGACACAAGTAAACATTATGCGAGAAAGAACTTGGGAAGATATAGGGAAGCCTATTATGATCCCTTCATTAGGAGGAATAAGACTATTCAGAGGAAAATTGATGATGTTATGTGGAAAGCTCCCTCAGATACCTATGACAGTCCATGGAACTTCGACAAAGGAAGATTTTGAGATTATTCAATTCATTGAAGACAGTGCCTCGTTTACCATGTTACTAGGAAAACCTTAGATTAATAGAGATCAAGCTAGAAAGAAGGAAGAAGAAGAAGTCTTAGAATGGAAGAGACAAGAGTTAAAATATTTTATGACCTGCAATATCGTGTAGTTGATGGAAGAACAGGAAAACAAATCGAAGCCATTTGACACTAGAAGCCCAGATGTCAAAGATGCAAGAGAATTAGAGGACTCATAGAAGATTGAAGTATATGTCTCAGATATAGAGGAGGTATTACCCCTGAGTCCTAGGAGAGAACCTCAATAGCGCAAAGTGACTATGTCCAAGGAAAATAAGAATCAGAATGGGAAAAGAACCACCGAAACGAAGCTCATGGGGAAGAAGGATAGGAAGCTAAGTAAGAAGAAGGTCAAGATTGAAAAGTTACAGCAAATTCCAGAGGGTACCTCGCAGACAGAAACTGTGCAAAATTGGAGCTTTGTTGGGATATAAAAACAACAACATATGCCACTTCGCCATGGTGAAGCAATATAGTCATTGGAAGCCGATATATCCATTCGACTGCTACTCTGAACTGTTGGAAAATAATTTATGGTTCACCAATAGACCGTTGGACCATGCCATAATAGATAGAAGAAGAGTTAATGAGTCTCATAACCGTTGTAAGCAACCCGTTGCCAAGATCGCCTATATAGCTCGTTGCGCCATGCCCGAAGAACACTTTTTTCCAACTGAGAATTTGAAGCCTGCGGACTAACAATTGTATACAGTGATCATCGCGCCCTTGTTTTTCATCCCTGTGCAATGTTTACGATCATTTTGACCCCGATAATTTATCCCGAGCGTGTATGTCCAACGAGCTCACCGTCATAGAAGAATCCGCAATAGAATTTCTGCTTGATTTAATGACTGAGAGAATCATGTTGGAAAGAGGAGTATCTACAGGTGTTTAAGAATCATTGATGAGAGGACTGGCAGGCTCTCCGTCAACTGCTCAAGCTGGACCATCCCGACAGGCCAATGAGAAGCGTACTAAACACAAAGATGACATTGTGAATTCCAAGTTGATTCCGAGCATTCTACTTGCCTACCTACCCCCTCTAAGCGGTGTCATCAACCGAGACAGTGTGCCCAAATATTTTGACTATGCTTTGGTCACAGCGTACCTCCCAAAAGGAGTGCGCGCAGTTCGCACCGACCAGGATAAGCTCACAGCATTGAAATTCAATGAATTCAACCTTGGCGACCAGAAGGCTTACAACATGATTTCCCTGCACAAGTATCTAACCAGAACTAAAGGTAAGAACTCAAATATTATCTTGCAGTCATGGACCCAGAAAATCGTGCAATCCAGACTACTTAATGTGATGAAGATCCCACACTTCGGCAGGCACCAGGAAGTGAATGCATGTGTTAAATTGTTGATGTCTTGCTACCACAGAGGATACTTATGGTTGAACCATCACATCATTGTGGATCTGACCTTGATCAATTAGATCATAGGGCTGAGCATGTAGGGCCCTGACCCACAAGAATTTTACCCTAGAAAGACCTCTGACTGAGCATTAGCGTAGAGAATCAAAGAAAATTATGGCGATGTCGAGAAGGGCACGTGAGGTTACAAGGTAGCCTCTATCCACAGTGACGCAGTGCGCCTCGCATGTCAGCTGATCGCAGGAAATCTAGTTCACAAGAACCGTCCCACCCAAGTAACTAGATTCGTAGTTGACCTCACAAGGAAGTGTGCAAAGGGACTACAGATGAATTGGGTGTAGTACCTTGTAAAACAACTAGAACTTGATTGCAGGGAAGCATAAGACCAAGGGTATGAGTTCCACTTCAACTGGCTTCTCATATTGATCGTTTTCATTGCATGGGAGATGCCGAAAGGTGTGATCTTCCCGGACATCGATCCCTTCAAACCTTTGGTTGCGAATTTCAGTACCTTTTGGTACTCTAATGATATGAACAAGCAGTGGCAATCCAATGTTGTCTTCCATGCTTACTACAACTAGTTGAAGCAATCCATCCAGTCTGAGCCCCAAATGGCCCCGAATACCCTCCACAGGTTTCGACCCTTAATGAAGTTCAACGTCGACTGCCGCTTCATTTATATAATAGGGCACGTTGATGAGCACAAGAAACAATTGCAGTCATATTATGAGTTGACCGAGGAATACATCGAAGAGATCACCAAGGATTGGTCAGTAGACCTTCTCATTCCAGCGAACCCCGTGGAGCTGTCCCATATTGATAGCCCATAAACTGTGCCGGATACACCAGGACCAAGCAAGACAAAGAAGCCTGAAGAGGTTCATGATGTAGACAGTGCATCTGTAAGGATTGCCTCTATCACACCAAATGAAGAGGGTGATGGCGAAGAGATAGAAGGTGCAGAAATTGAACAATATAAAGGCGAAGTACCACCACCTAGGGATGAAGAGGATTCGTCGAAGAAAGGGAAGGTTTCACCTCTGAAATCTTCCTCCTGGAAGAAATATAGAACCCCTGTAACCAAGATGCAGACTACCCTCACATTAGATGATTTTAATTTCAACATTGCAGTTGTGAACGATGCTTCACAGGAGATAGTAGAGAAGCAAGAGGTGAAGCAGGAGAAGATGTACAATCATATCGATATTGAACTCCAAGGAGTGTGGTAGGCACTCCAATATGCCGCGCAGCCTCCACTATGCCTCTGACAACAGAAATAATAGAACCGGGAGATGAGCCAACTCAAATCCACCAGATTGTTGATATGGTCAAAGCTTGCCTTTGAGGAGCTCAAGAAGACATAGTGCAAGCCACCCAGGCTTTGACATAGGTACAGGGAGTACTTTTTGAGTAGCGCAGTGCTGCTGAATGAGAAAAACTTGCTTTTCAAGCACAATGGGACAAAGAGAAAGAAGAGATACAACAGAGCAAGGAGAAGTTGATCATGGAACAGCTAGAATTAAAGGAATAGGTCAACATATCACTTTTCTCTGTGACCATCATAGAAGTGAGAGTTGAAGAACGAATTCCACAGTAGGTGGCACAACTTGAAGAAGTGATCCAACAACTTCAACAATGCATCACAGATCTGGAGCTTCGTACTATACCCGAGACACCTCAAGATATAAGAGACCTACGGGAGGGAACTTCCCGTAGTGCAGTTGACAGATTAAAATCCCTTGCTTTGGAATGCAAGCAAATGAGTTCCAATAGCGCTCATACTTATGAGAACCCCACGGAGAATCCAGAGTTGCAGACATTGGAGGCGCAACTTCAAGAAGAAAAGAAGCATGCAGATACGTTACAGGCACAGCTAAAGGCCTTGACACCAATTGAAAGAATGAAGAGGTTTCCAGAATAGTGCACGACCCAGCAACAAATCCATATGATCTAGAGAAAAGTGATGGAAATATCTCAACGACTTCAACCAATGCAAGAGAAGGCATGTCAACTATTCACAAAAATTGAAATCCAAGGAGTCGAGCTAGAACAGGTTGTCATCACAACAGAACAACGCCTAGAAGGGCCAGTCAAGGACGCACTCATCTAGGAGTTCACTGAGAAAGAGGACATAACATTACAGCAGGTCGAAGTAGCTCAAGCCAAGATCAATGCATTCAAGGTAGAATTGCACAAACCAAAGTGACTCGGGATGCGTCAAAGGTGAGTGTTGGGGGCCTGTTGACCCATGACCAAGTTTTGGGAGCACTTGGTCATATTTAACCATTTTTGGGACTTTGACAGCCTATCGAAGATGGAGTGCCAGACGAAGCGGAGATCAAGAGATCTCGGCCCACTTTTGGGCCCCTTTTTGGGTTTTGGGAATATGTAATGGGAAAGGGACGTCGGCTCGTGGGTTTACCCACGCTTAGGCCCACTTTGGTATGTATAAATAGAAGGATAGGCAATGTAAGAAGCATAGAATATTATATCTATGTGATATAGGCTAAGTTCCAAGGAGGGATCTGTGTGATCAAAGGTTTTGTGTATAGACCTGCAGAGCTTAGTGCAAGTCCCTGTGTGAAAATATAGAAGGCTTTGTGTTGTAAGGCAAGGAAGAAGGATCTAGCGAGCTGTGCAGATCTTTTGTCTTGTTCGAAGTAAGGGTTCTAAGGCTCTATGATTGCAACTGATTGGCCAATGATAATAAAGAAGAAGAGTTGGTGGACGTAGCCCCAGGGTGGGGGTGAACCACGTAAATCTGTGTGTTATGATGTGTACTTTGACTTGATGCGTTTTTGCTAAGTGCTTTGATGTATTTATATATATCCTCTTATGATTTGTAGATGTGTGTGAATATTAGATCTAACATGTATGAGGATGCTTAGTGTTGATCTACTAGATCTGATCTGTTTTACTATTGATAAGTGTTGAAATACCTTAGATCTAAGTGAATGTTGTGATGCTCTGTGCTATCTACGAAGTATCATGAGGGTTGAATATTGATGATTGATCATTTCTACGTGCTCTGTAAGCGATATAATCACAGTTCTGTGTCCCAGCTAAGGTTGCAGACACCTAAGTATTGCAACCACCCCTACATCTACCTCAGGTGAGACTTCATTTGCTTCGCAGGTGTTTCCGAAAGGGCTGGTAGTTAGGGTTTATTTGGTGCATTGTTGTAGCGTTGAACCCCGGGTCTGCCCCTGTGCCAACAAGTCAAATGGAAATTATATGTCTATGAAACATTACTTTAGGAAAATGACAAGGGATTCTAGGCATGTGGGATTTCCTCTTGGACCCCCCTATATCCTCCTCTCTTTTGGAATCATATCTCCCTATGGATTTTTCCATGTCTGTATGGGGTCGATGATGTATTCCATTTTATTATTTCCAATGTACAATGTTTTACATATTACATCGCTTGGTCCTCAACCTTTCATCATATATACAAATATACATTTCTAATATGAGGATCAAAATTGGGGTGTTACAATCCCCTCCCCCCTTTTTTTTTACTGTCCTTAGTGCACATCATCATACAAGTGTACATGTATACATATACAAAATTTTACATCACATTGCTTAATAATTTTGTATTTTAATGACTCCCACAACAATTCCAACTGGAAATTTCTCATTCCTCTCAACCTGCACAACCCAAGGAAGTGTACCCCTTCACTACACCATTGATCTAGATGGATGTCGGTGGCCTCCCACTGGTTTATTTTGGCAGTTTTCTAGTTTGACAGTTTTTTCCTAGTTTTTGGGTCCCTGACTTTCGGGGCTGTTTTGAAGCCCTAAAAAACGTTTTTAGGGCTCGCCACAGCCAAACTGTAGACAGAGTTAGATTTTGATGACAACTTGCATAGTCCTCGGATAAACCTTTCCAATGGGATATCATGTGCCTAAAACGGAGATCGTATGAAAAAATTACGATCCCGGGAAGTTGATGTACTAGCTTACCCCAATAGGGCCCACATGACTTTTGGCGCTTCATCTCCTAGGGTTAGGTTTTTGGATGTCTAGAGTTTTGGAATTCATTCTTATTGTAACAATTCCTTTAGATCTTCATTGTAATCATCTTCTTATGAATAAACACAGTCGTCACATCTCTTCTCAGAGATAAGCTTCCACCATTCCAACAAGCTTGTTTCCTGCTACATTTTACAGTTTCAACTTATTTCCTTATTGAATAGAAACCAGTTTTACTGTATCTATGTCATTCTATGTTAAGCATATTTTAATAATCTGTATTCATTTCATTCTCTCATAAAATCTAGATCAGTGGTATCGGAGCAGTCTTCTCCTTGTCATTCTTAATGCATGTCCCCAAAAAGGACAGGGTACAAAGAATTGGGTCTCGAGCTTGTTTCTCTTGAGGAAAAAATATCTCACACCCAAGCAACCTCTCATGGCAAGAGAAAAGAAAGATGATGAGACAGGAGATCCTTTCAAAATGTTTCTTGAGGAAGCCTTCATTCAACAAAGGAACGCGATAATGGATTGTTTTGTCCAAATCCTTCGGTGGCTACCGACATGCGATGCATCTTCCTTGAGCAGAGGCGCCAACCCCTTCAAGGTACAAATAAACTTTGATATTCCTATATTTGAAGGTCAGATAGATGCAGATGTGGTAGAAAAATGGTTGAATCTACTAGAAGGGCTTTTTTTTATCAATAACTTTTAGAATAGAGAAAAGATTACTTTTGTGCTCCTCAAATTCGTTCCCCATGTCAAAGATTGGTGGGAAACTTTATTTGAGAAAAAGGAAACAGAGGAACCATCATTATTTATAGTCATGGCCACCTTGGAATCCTTCATGGATTATATTAAGCAGAAATACTACCTTGTCGGAAGTTATGACTACTTGTATACCAAATGGACCACACTGCGGCAAGAAAGAGACCAAGCAGTGAACCTTTGGCTCTTTCCAGGTGCCTCCTAAGGGAGAGTGGACTTTGTCTAGTCTGATATAACAAATGCATGAGCTTGAGGAGATATTTCATGCCCTGTTGGACATAAATGACTTGTTCTTATAGAGTTCACATATATCTTCCATACTGTGTGCACCAAGTTGGGTATCAAAGATTCAGAGTGACCTATGGTGCTCTTCATAGATACATCCAGACTGAAATGGAATTTATAGAAATATCATCCTTGGGAGCGGCCTATCGATATGCCATCAAAATCAAGCAGAAGCTCAAACAAAAAAAGCAACAATTTGGGCCTGGGAACCCCTCACAACAAAATCTAGGAAAGGGAAACCCCAACCCACAAAACAAAGGACAAAGCAAAGATATACAGTATCAGGACAACCAGTCCAAGCCCCAAGAAAAGAAGGAAACTAGAAAGACAAAGAAAGATACTGGGAAGTGGTGCGACTTCCATAAGAGCCCTTGGAATAACACTATTGATTGTCGCTCAAAGCAGTTGTTGGTGGCCGAATTGAAAGTCTCTTAATCAGATGCGGGTTTTGACTCTGAGTTAGAACCAGAAAGGAGAATATGAATCATTGATGCGTAACCCAATGCCACCTTTGCTACCACCAAGCTCTAGCCTAGTGAACCAGATGAGCCAGAAGAAGACGAGCGCCTTTTCCATTCAAAAATGTGGAAAAAGGAACCCCGTTGCACTTCATCATTGATAGCAATGTTATAGCAAGATTTGTGTTACCCATGATTTTGGTCATCTAGATGGTGTATTAACAATGGTGTACTCAGGCTCCCAACAAGAACTTTCTCCTGAGAAAAGTGACATTTATCTCCTTCCAGAAAACACATTTTCAAATAGAGTTCGCAGGCTGCTTATAGCCTAGGGTACGAGAATGACCCATTCTCGCAGGCCACCTTCAGCTAGGGTGCGAACTTCTCGCACTGTGCTATATACATAGGGTGCAAACTTGTTCTCAAGCTTGGAAAAAGATAAAGTCTCGATGGTTCTAGAAGGGAATATTCTAGAAAATGGGTTGGCATTCGAATGGTTATCATTTTACTAGCTTCCCCGATTTGGTGGGATCATTCTCATCCATGTAACCATCTCATCCTCTTCTATATATTGAAAGGATTCTCATGGAAAAGATTAAGCAAGATTAATTGGAGAATTGGTGAAGGAATTGTGTGAAGAACCCAGCTTGATCAGGAGCTTGGAGACTCTAGCAAGTCTATCAAGAGGAATTGGATCTTCTTCATGCAAGGATTGAGCAACTGTGTGTGTTGGAACCAAGAGTCACTGAAAGGAAGCTTGCGACATCAAGGCGACCAGGTTGTATCTTCTACTTTCGATTAATATGATACAACGGCATGCCCTTTTCCCATAAATTCATTCTTAATTTATTGTGTAATTCCTTGATCATACACATAAGTTGACGATTGAATACATTTTTCTATCTTCACTTTAGTTGGTTTGTGTTGTCTTGGTCTTGACCTCACGAGAGCACTGGAGCGAAGCGGGAGCAACAGAGACGCTAGGAAGCGCTACAAAGGTATGCCACTTGTTCCTCCTTACTAGCTATTTCAATGGTTGTAACTTAGGGAAAGAGTCATGTCCTGTCCTATTTTGTTCTAGATCCAGGTGGATCTAAGGATATCTGTTAGTGTCTGCACCTACCGATTAGTCCGATAACAAAATTGGTGACTCCACTGGGGATGCAACCCATTTATTCGTGGTTTTTGGTGTTTTTCCTTGGCCATTTTCTCTTGCCTTACCTTTCTCCATTTTTATCAATCTCTGAGTCTTCAGGACACCCTGATAGACTCCCTGGGTCCAGAAGTCCCTTCAATTTTTTTTTCTTTTTCCAAAATTTTTCCTAGTTTCAAGCCTTCTCGCATTGAACCCCACAGTGGCCTGTGAGAACCCCTTGAGTTCGCACTCTGCATTTAAGTCTAGTGTGAGGTTCTCGCACCCCGCTCAAAGGTAGCCTGTGAGAATGCTCCATTCTCGCACTGTGTATTACTGATAGCATGCGAACCCTCTTTTAAAATTTTTGGATTTAAGGTTTTTGCATGCTCAGATGCCTAGATCAGTATAGGTGTCTGAAAAGAACTTCTTGGACCATTGGTTGATGTTTTCTTGACTTCGGATTTTGTGCACGATCAGTCTTCAAAAATCAAAGGCTCTTCCTGTCCATCTTTTTCTGAACTCTCATCTCTTGACTTTTCTTAGCAAGGATATACTATCTGATCCTGGAATCTGAGTACTTGTTTGGTTAGGAGTTGGTGATCGGTTTGATAGTTGGGATTATTTGTCTTTCTCATTTTCTCATTATTTGGAAGATCATTGTTCTCATGCAATTGAAAAGACTAGTCTTGTCTGCTTGTCATTTTTGTTTCCATTGAAAGATTGGTTTGGGTTTTTGTTTATTGCTTGTTCATCAGTTATTGGTTTTCCTTACTTTTGCCACCATGGTGTAGATCCTTTTTGAAAAGTAAAAAACATTTTTCTTTTAAAATCATTTTCATTTTTGAAAATATTGAAAATCAATTGTTGAAATTGTTGAAAAAGAACAAATAGAGAATTGTCATTGTTGCGTGATTCATTGAGATTACATTTTAAAGAAAATTGTGTATCGTAGTTCAAGATTGTTCCGGAACACTTCTCTTTCCCTCCCGTACATAGGATTCATCGAATGAAAAGTGATATATCTCATTCCTATCTATGCATTCTTGGGTCAGAGTCTCACACAACATCAGTTTCATCTCCATTTCCTTTGAGCAACAACAACCCTTAATAACATTGCGTAATTTTAAAATTTAACTAGTAACTCTTTTCTAGGTCTCTATTACACCAACAATTAGCTAGGCTAGCGCTTTGGAATAGGCAGAGAGATACACTCTCCAAAGCACAAAACACACAATAGCATCTTGTGTTAAGGAGTGTCAAATTCCATTTACAACATTTTGTCCTGGGAATCCCTTCTCACACAAGGGTCAAACCTGAGGTCACATTGATATTGACAGAGTTACTCACCCTGCTTTATTGATATCGGTGTAGAGATTGCACATATTACGGAGGTCACTTGGAGGTATACCCACAATGATGAGTGGAAGCCTCTCGAGTTGATTTCGGGCTAGATACCCTACCCTTTCGTGTGGATCAGACTGTCAACTGTTCCCCTAGGCTTTATTGTTGTCAGTGGTAACCTTGGTGGCCTATCTTCTTAGGGTCTTACACAAGGTGACTGTGAAGGGGCAAGTCTTCATGGTACCTGGAATCCACGTTGGCCAAACTCACTCAGGCTCCTTGGAGGGTATACCCACGATTATGTGTGGGAACTTGCACCAGGGTGTAAGTCCATTAAGCAGGTCGTCAATGTAACATTTCCACCCTAGCCCAGCCCCTTCTTGTCTCGTTGTTGCGACGTTGGATTTCATCACCAACTAGTGACTTCGGAATTAGAAGGTCTTGTTTTCTTGGTATTGTTTCCTAGATTTTGTTTACTAGCGCGTGTTGTTTGTTTACCCAAGTTGACCATAGGTTTTCTCTTCATAAGTTTGTAACTCATTCACAATAGACCCTCCACACCGTTCACGTAGAATGCAAGGCTTACCTCCAGAAAACCTAGAAGGTTCCCAACCCCTGCCTACAAGCTTACTTGAGGGCTCTCCTCAACAGAGTGAAGTCCAAGACATTACCACTCCACAAGTGGAAAGAACCGAATCTCTAGAACGTTTCTGAATTACCAATACTTGAGAGGACTTTCGACTTCACCCCAATTTTGAGAGACGTATTATGCGAGTAAATTCTTCCAGAGACTTAGTTGTGTTGTCTTCTGGATCACTGACTAGAACCTTTACAGGACCTGAAGGCCAAGATCCTTTTTGGTCTGCTGTCGTTTTTAGATGGGATCTCTTTGGTGCAGGATCAGGCATTGAAATCATCATCTCACCTGTGTTCCCCAAAATCTCTGACCCAGACGCAGTACCTTTTACTACTGCTTATTATTTTCTTGGTACAGAAGCTCCGCGATCTGACCACATCTTGACCGTCCCTATAGAAATGGTCCATTACACAGACACTATGTTAAGGTCCTAACCCGCACATAGGTAGATCAATGTATTCGGATGTAATAAAGGTCAATATTAATAAGGCCTTTCAATAAAATAGAATAAGGCGGATGTAAGAAGACCTA
>JZKD02S1918464.1:720595-739664 GCA_000966675.3 Picea glauca
CTTCATGCAAGGATCGAGCAAGTGTGTGTGTTGGAACCAAGAGTCACCGAAAGGAATCTTGCGACATCAAGGCGATCAGGTTGTATCTTCTACTTTCAATTAATATGATACAACGTCATGCCCTTTTCCCATAAAGTCATTGTTACTTTATTGTGTAATTCCTTGATCATACACATAAGTTGACAATTGAATGCATTTTGTTGTCTTCACTTTGGTTGGTTTGTGTTGTCTTGGTCTTGACCTCACGAGAGCACCGGAGCGAAGCGGGAGCAACAGAGACCCTAGGAAGCGATACAAAGGTATGTCACTTGTTCCTCCTTACTAGCTATTTCAATGGTCGTAACTTAGGGAATGAGTCATGTCCTGTCCTGTTTTGTTCTAGATCCAGGTGGATCTAGGGAGATCTGTTAGTGTCTGCACCTATCGATTAGTCCGATAAAAATTTGCCTCACCCTATGCAAATTTTATTAGAAGGCCTTGTTCCATTTCCCTATGTAGACTTGAAGTCCCCTTTTGCAAATCCCAGAGCTAAAAACTACATATTTGTGCCCTATCTATTATATAACATGTGTATATGTAGGATGAACCACTACAACCCACGTACATCGGGTTTTGTGCCCAAAATTAAAAAATGGTGTCGGGTTTCCATGTCACGTCATGAGATCCATGATCCTTGAACTTCCATATAATGGAAACGTTCTGACTCGACCCTTCAGTTCCACTTGAAGGCTATAAATGGGCCAAATTCGAGCTATGGAAAAAGGGAGAAGAAGTCAACTTTGAGAGCAAATTTACTCTGGAGAAATTATTCACTTCATATTGAGTCTGCATCCCTTTATCCTTTTAAGTCTGAACACATTGTTCAGCCCCCAAGCTCTTCCCTACATGATTGAGAACCTCATTGTTTCTCTTATATGAGCTTGCCTTTGGTGGAGGCCCAACTGGAAGGGACTTAGTTTCTCGTTTCTAAACCGTGCTGACACATAAGTTTGTAATTCATTCACTTATGTTGATTATATTTTAATAGAAATACTATTTTCTCGTCCAATTAATATCTTGCAAATATTTGAATTGTCCAATTAATATGCTATTGAATGTGATAACATTATATATTATCACGATATGCTTGCGTTTCTTGGTTGTTGAGGACAAGTTGCAGGTGTATTTTTTTGAGTCAAGTGCTCAATGGTGGACTTCATCGAACGTCTAGACGAGGTAGGCCTTTTATCTTGTCTTGCTAGCATATTTGTTTATATAGCATATCTGAGATTAGAGTTGATTTTTGCAGTCATTTCCGTCTATTAAGGTTTACCCCTAGCCATAGAGAGATTTTTCTCGTAACAGAATTGGTGACCATACTGGGGAGAGAATCTTGTTTTCGGGGTTTGGAGTGTTTTTCTCCTTTGATTGCTCTCATTTATATTGAGTTTCTTGTCATCTGACTACTTGACATCCTATGTTCATTCTGAGTCTGAGTTTCTTAGCCTTCTCCTTAAATTGGTTGTCTTTTAAAACATATATGTGGTTTTTTACCTAACATTCACGTACATACACGTGTTTTCCATCTTCAAGAGGCGTATATACACGATTTTCCCCTGAACAGTCATGTACATCACCCTTTGTTCCTTGGTTGTTGGGTTTTATGTTTGCTAGGTAAGTTTTGATAGTTGTTGAGTCTTCTTGGGTCTCTATTATGACTGTTAAGTGTTTGTGGAATGATAAGAAACCATTCTTTGGTTGAATTTTTGGGTGGTGCCTTTCTCATCATCCTTTTCATTTGATTGTCAATGCATCTTGAGTTAGGTTTTTTCTTCTTGATATCCTACTTGGTTTGTACATGTTTACATATAGTAGAATTTTTGTATCAAGCTGTTGTTCATTCCTTGCATTTTCATTCTTTAATATTGAAAATACAAAAATATTAGGCATTTTGCATTGTTGGAATTTGATCTTTTAGGTTCTTATCATTGATCTTGGTACATGTAAAGAGTGATTGCATCTTATTTGTAATTGTAGAACTAAATTGAAAATTGCATTTTGAAAAGCATATCATTTATTGGGAATTGAAGTTAGGACTTTGCATTGTATTCATATTCATTTATTTTACTTGATGAGTCATAACATCACTAGTTTCACAACCACACCTTTTTTGAGTAAGCAAGGCCACTAAAAGCAATGTTGATAATTTAAAATTGATTGGTAACGATTTTATTTTCTAGGGTGCACAAACTAGCTTACGATTTAGTGCCTTGGAATAGGATTTTGTGAGTAAACTTTTCCAAGGCTATTAAATCAACATATGTGTATGACTAAGGGAGTGGTGAAATACATTGTATAATTGGTGACGTCAGGAGGCTCCTCTTACACCGGAGTTAAATATGAGGTTGTGTGAGGTTGGTTGAAGGGATATCCCCCTGATACCTTCTTAGCGTCAAATATATTTTTGGGGATCTATTCATATATGGGGATCTTGCTAGTACCTTTACCTTTGTGAGAGGCGGTGCTTTCGAGGTTTTGTGATTTGTTACCCTGCCCATATGGGGAACCTGACTTACAATTGTTCACCTGCGCATCAGTTATATCATGGTTTCTTATTTGCTTGACATAGGTACCACATAGGTTACTTGCAAGGGTTATTCTGCAGGTACCCTAGGTCAGATAAGGGTCAGACAACACACAACCTTTATGGAGGATTACCTCTCCCGGGGGATCTAACCGACTAGTTTTTAATCCCACGAGGGCCCTTATAACTAATTATGATACCTATGATCTTTAGTAGGGAGTCTCAAGCCCCTCTTGGACGAGGCATACCTACTTTAGGGAGGGAGGCCCCTTTTAGCCTCTCTATCCCATTTGTGTACATATTGGACTTTTGTTTTATTTTGGTGTGCTCTTTGATTACTAGTTGTCCTTAGGATTTTTTTTTTATATCTCAAGTCTTGAGTCATTATGGAGCCAGACCAGCTTCCCCGTAGGTCTCGCTGCTTGTTACAATTACCACCACATTTTGAGTCTTTTCCTTCTAAAAGGTGTAAAATTATCAAATGTAGTACACACACCTCCACTTATCATACTTGTGATCATACAAGGATGAGTACTGAAATGAGTCAGAAAGACACTAGGAGTCCTTCAACTCCCATACCTACTATAGTTAATGGTACCCATTTGACACCTTTAACCATAATGGTTGTAGTGTCAGAGGTTCATGTCATCACCTCTTCCCGTCCTATAGTGAATAATAAACCTATAGCCATGAACCCTTTTGGGTCTCTTTGTCACTCGTAGGGATATAATGTTCAATCCATCCCTATGGCCTCTAGTCCCTTTTCTTATGGTATGCCGAATTTCACATTGCAATTTTCAATCTCCATCCCAGTGGCTAGTCCAAATACTAGTAATGGACTTGGGGGCATAACTCCTCCACATACTTATTTCTCTTTTGGTGGTACCCATGTCCCGCAAACGACTCCTACAGTTAGAGGCTTTCCTCCTTTTAACACTGGGTCCAATCCTATTCCTAATGCTTCTAGATGGAGAAACCAACCTGGCGGACAAGATACTGCTTACAATCTGTCCTTTACACCCACCTCCTCTGTACCGATTCTGACTAGCATGTTTGGCATGATGAATCCACCTTTATCCTTCGGATTCACAACCAGAGGAGGTCAGTTTCATACCTTGGGAAACCCCCAACCTGGAGCCAATCCAGCTGGGGGTAGTTTTTAAAACCCTCATCAGAACATTCCTACTAGAATGGTGTCCAACCAACCCCTCATGAATCATTCTGGAGGAGGGTCTTACAATCCTGGACAAGGACATGGTTCTTACCAAAACCCTGGATGGGATGCGATTCCCCAACAACAATATTTCCAGGGAGCTTGGGGCTAGATGTCGCAACCCCGTCTTCCTTTTCTAGCCATGCTCAATTTTCGAAACTTGTCTAAGTTAATGAATGATCCTGTGTGTCATGATCCGACATGAAGCCTTGTCCCCACAAAGCTTCCTTTGGATATTCCAAAATTCAAAGGCAATAATGGTGAGGATCTTGTTGATCATGTCACTACTTTTCACCTTTGGTTCTCTTCAAATTCCCTTAACGATGATAATATTTAGTTAAGATTGTTTCAACGCACCCTCACATGGGTCGCTGCAAAATGGTATATCAAGATACTAAGGGGGTCATACAGAACCTTTATTCAAATGGTATTAGTCTTCCTCAACCACTTCCAGTTGTCGTTTCATTACGATGTTGGCTTAGAACTTCTGTCAACCTTACGCCAGGACAAATCCACTCATATCTAAGATCACATCTAGGAGTCACGTAGATGAAAGAGGTTGATCAAGCGCTGCATACCCCCAAAATTCCTGCTAGAGTGGTTCCTCATGAAGTCTCTACTGCCTTATATTTCGAAGGATGTTTCTACATCTAGGGTTACATCTGAGGAAGAAGCGATTTTTAAATCCCAATAGTTAGATCTTATATATGCTCAATATAGGATGTTGTATGAGATTCTTCCAGATGCACCTAGGTCAAACTATGATCCTAGACAAAATCTCGGGCCTCATGCCGATGGAATTGTAGGCTCCATCAATGTGAAATCCACAGACTCGGTGATAAGCCATTTGAAAGAGTTGTATCTAAATCAGTCTGTAGGAGGGACAACTTCATATGTGTCCTCCAATACCACTTAATTGGTGGATGTACATTCTGTGCAATCATCAACCTGTTAGCACTGAGAGTTACCCTCAGATTACAGAAGGATAATCCCAATACCCATCAGGTTACATGTCACAATGAATAATTTTAAAGAGGTCAAATGGGTCAGACTCAAGATAATATCATCTTAACTTAGAAAATTGGACTAGCATGCACAAGCAATTAAGGTCTTGATAAACTTCAGTCAGTAAGTTGTAGCAAAGGTGAGCAGTAAGAAGATTTGATGAGAAAAATGTAGTGGTCTACTATGGACATTGGGTCTTCAAGCAACCTGAGGAGGAAAAACTTCAAACACAAGATCCTCTTGGATTCAAAGTTTCAAGAAACTGAAGAACACTATAAAAATACTGTAATCAATCATCCATCACAATACAGCTATAAAAATCCATGTGAATCCTTCAATCATGGACACTTCAGTATCAGAGGAAAATAATATGGAGAAGAAGCTAACTTATATTAATTAAGAAGTCTCAAATCAAGTTACATAACTAGAGAACCAGTGTGTTTCATCAAAACATTACAATGCGGGAGCCTCGCTCAACCATCTGACCATAACAAAATATCAAAATACATACTTATACTTAGAATGACTACAACCACCATAGGAGCAATCGATTCATGCATTCAAGGCTTGAATTCTACGTCTTCTCTACAGACTGTGCATGTAGTATTCTGTCAGACGCGAGCTCTTTCGTCTAGACCTTCTCTATTAGACTGCACATGCAGTTCTCTATCGGACGCGAGCTCAGACCTGTCGGTCCTTTCTGGATTTCCATTTATGTGGTGAGACAAGGTTTCAACCACCTCCCTCTCTTTCATTAACTAACTTCATTAGGATCAAGATGGTCAGATTCAACTCGACACCTGTATCTTTGATGGAATTTTGCAGGGAACACTGGCAGGCGGACATGGACACTGATGATGATGATTTGGCGAGGTGCTTGGTGCAAATTTGCAGGCTACAATGAGTAAATGGTGGCCATGTGGAAGGTTGTGGTTGGTGGTGTCTGGGAATACGTGAGCACCAGCCTATAGGAGATGAAGTGTAAAGGCACGAGGGTGATGTGGCGAAGAGAAAGGATGGGGTGGTAGAGAGATGTGGTAGGTAGTAGAGGTGACAAGGGGAAATGACAAATGGTGGTGGAGATGACATGGAGTGCAAGTGGAAGACATATTTTAGGAGGTGAGAGGGGGAGAAATGAAAGTGGGGAAGGGACAGGGATGTGTTCGGGTGAGTGGAGGACAGGTGTTAGTGGGAGCACAGGTGGTATGGGAAAGCGGTCTGGCAGTTAGCTCAGAGGGCGAGTAGGTGGTAAGCAGTAAAGCATGGGGGGTTCTAAGTTGTTGTGGAGGTGACACGATAGTGGGGGGCCCACTTCAGAAAACCACCAACTTGGAACCCCCCCGCCCCCCCCCCCAACGGAAGAAGGGTCATGGGGGTCTAATATTGGATGTGGAGCGTAGATCTGAGCACGCCATGCTTAGCCATTGAGATCTACGCGCTCGTTATCACAACGTGCCAAAACTGCCAAGCCATCAAAAACTTAGGATAAAACAAAATGTGGGTCGTGCTAAGACCCCTTTCCTGCATTCTTTCACCAAGGGGTTATTTCATAAGGGAAAAACACCATTTTATCAAAAACTTGTGCTAACACAACCAACCTAAATGGTAACTAGCAACTAGGAGGGTATAAAAAGAAAGGACGTAATAATAATTGTAAGGGTGGGAAAAATAATAATAAACCCAAGGAAAACAGTAATAATGAGAAGTCGAATAATAACACTCATGAGGGAAAGAAAGAAAGGCAGAAGGTGAAGTTTCCCTACAAGATTTGTACAAACGACCACCTTACCCATTTATGCCCCAAAATTTCGGAAGCTGCGAGGATTTTATCTCTACCTCCCGTCTGATGACTAATCCTTTTCCACATAATCAACACATGGCCTCGAGCTCCTTGAATGTCGAAAATGTGGCAAGTGGGAGTCAAAACACACCGACACGAGATGGTGACCGTTTATGTATCAATATGGTCAAATCTGAGGTCAATGTAGCCAGTCGGTCTCACAACTGCAGTTCTCCATAGACTTTTCCTGGTCTAGAGTCTCCCCCTCCTCCAAAGACACCCTTACAAATTGGAAAACTAGATCCCCTACCTGGTATTTCAAAAGGAGTACTCAAGCGCTCTACCCACAATCCTAGTGGTAGATCCGCCCAAAATTACTCTATTGTTGACGATCTGGGTCAAACCCCTTGTGCAATGTCGGCTCTGGAGGTAATCCAAATGTGTCCTTCACATAGGAATGATTTTCCATATGTGTTAGGATCTCTAGATCCTTGTGGCTCAAAAGTGATCAAGTTTGATGTCATAGATGTGAAGCATCGCTTTCCTTACAATGTGGCATTCCAAATCCATGTGGGTTACTCAAAGTATACCATCAAGTGTACTTTTTTTTATTAAGGCGCTGCAACATGTGTGATGTCCCTGATCTATTGGAAATCCCTCGGCTCTCTGACCCTTTCTCAGTCTCCGACCATATTGAATTCTTTTGATGGTCATTCCTTCCACCCGCATGATATTATTCCTGCCTTTCCAATCCAGTTAGGTGGGAAGACAATAGAGGTGGATGTCGAGGTGGTTGATGTGCCCCTCAATTATAACTTGTTACTAGGATGCAATTGGACTTATTCTATGACTGTAATTGTGTCTTTCGTCTTCCACACTCTTTGTTTTCCTCATGATGGGAAGATTGTGATGATCGACCAATTGTCCTTTTTGTACACCAGCCCCAATGTATTTGTTGGACCGTCGATCTCCGTGATCGACAATTCTCAGTCAAAAACTAAGAATATCGGTGTTAGAATGTATTCATCCCTTATGGGTACATTCGACTTCATGGCACCAGTTCATCATATATACGCCAAGTCCAGTAGGCCTATTTCATTAGAGAGGTCTATTCCTTTCCTCACTTCCTATTTTAACAATCCTTGGACCCTACCTTCCTCTACTGTGTCTTGTGAAGGTTAGTCACATAATGGAATGTCCATGCCGCTATCAGAAACAGAGGTTGTGTATCAAGTTGTTCTTGACTCTTTCATCTATCTGGATCTTGTTACCTCACAGACGGACGAGGAGGATCTTGTTCTAGAACCCATGGGCCACTTCATCGTCTTGTTCACATGACTTCCTCGATGAGAGTTTAACTTTGGATGAAGCTACCATAGAATCCATGAATGGTTTTAACAGGCCATGGGATGATATGCATCATCACTCTTATTTTCTCCCAAATCTTGCTAGAATCAAGCAAGATGATTTAGATCTACTTTGAGCGAGATAGTCGTTCACGCTGTAGTTCCACTTGATACGCATGACATTTATGATGAAGGAAACATGGAAACTATCTCTCCTATTGTCACGATCGATATCTCTCATACCCCTGGAAAGGTTGAAAACGTATATATCGGTGCAGATTGTTCGTTAGAAGAAATTATGATCTACACCGAGCT
The DNA here is from genome assembly GCA_000966675.3 of Picea glauca. NCBI lineage: Eukaryota > Viridiplantae > Streptophyta > Pinopsida > Pinales > Pinaceae > Picea > Picea glauca. The sequence continues at coordinate 728,818 of JZKD02S1918464.1, forward strand.
CTTCAAGGAATTCCACGATGTATTCACTTGGTCATATGAAGAGATGCTAGGAATCAACCCTCGAATTGTCAAACATGAGATTAAAACTTAATCGGATGCCAAGCCTATTCAACAACTTCTTAGAGCTATCAATCCTAGGAATTCCCCTGCTATTAAGGCAGAGGTAGAAAAACTGATTAGTGTTGGATTTATCTACCCTATTCCCTTGACTGAATGGGTATCCAATCATGTTCCTGTGAAAAAAATCAAGGAACCATCCGCATATGCATGGATTTTCATGACCTTAACAAGGCCTGTCCCAAAGACAACTTCTCGATACCCTTCATCAATCATATTCTCGATGAGTGTGCGGGAAGAGAATTTTTTTATTTCATGGATGGATTTTCAGGGTATAACCAAATTCAGATTAAATCAGAGGACTAACATAAGACATAATTTATTTTCCCTTGGGGTAATTTCACATAGCGGAAGATGCCTTTCGGCCTTAAAAATGTTGGAGAAACCTTAAAAATTGCTATGACCTTCTCATTTCACGATCTCAAGCATATATTCGAAGCCTATCTTGACGATCTTGCTGCTCACTCTCATAAGAGAGTGGATCACCATAAGCACTTTCAGATAGTCTTTGAAAGATGTCGCCATTATTGCATCCGTTTGAATCCTCATAAATGCATCTTTTGCGTTAGGTCAGGTTGACTTCTAGGATTTTTAGTTTTTGAGATTGGGATCATGGTAGATCCGTTAAAAGTTGAGGCAATACTTCTATTTCCTCCCCTACGCACTATTCGTCAACTTCAAGGTTTACAGGGGAAAGCTAACTTTTTACGACGATTTATAGTGAAGTATGCCAATATTAGTAAGGGTTTCATGTGTCTATTGAATAAGAACACCCCTTTTATCTAGGATGAGCGAGCCCATGAATCCTTCGATGCTTTGAAGAAAGCCTTGGTATCGATGCCTCTGATGAAGTCTCTAGACTACGGTAGATATTACTTGCTTTATGTTGTCGCGTCCAAAGAGACAATTGGTATTTTTTTGGTTAAGGAGGATGATGAGCCCCGTGAGAACATCATTTACTTTCTTAGTCGAAACTTGGTCGACCCTGAACTCAAGTATTCTCATGTTGAAAATCTAGCTTTGGCTGTCGTTCATGCAGTCCAATGATTATGACACTATGTATTGCTTTGAAAAACTATTGTGGTTGTTGATGTCAATCCATTTCAATACGTCCTTACTAGGCATATCATAGGGGGAAAGTACAATAAATGGACTGTCATTCTACAAGAGTTCGATCTCGATTTTGGTTCTGTGAAGTCCAAAAAATCACTAGTTATTGCAGAGTTAATATCCGACTTCCCTCTATTAGATGAGGATGTTATTCATGTTGATTCATTTTTGGATGAACACATTTTCCTTGTCTCATAGTCAGACCCCTGGTATGGAGATATTGTTCTCTATCTTAAAACTTTGAAGTTCCCTCAGCATCTCTCACGAGATGACCGACAATGTATATGATACCAAGCTAAGAAATATATTATCATCGGTGACACTCTGTATCATCAAGGAATAAACAATATCTTGCATCATTTTTTGACTCATGAAGAATCTGATTTTGTTCTAAATGACTGACATAGTGGGGCTTGTGGTGGTCAGCTATCCGGGCTTGCGACAACCTAAAATTTTTTGCTAGCCGGTTATTTTTGGCCATCTATATTTAAAGATTGTGTCGAAGCGGTTAAGAAGTGTCACCCCTACCAAGTGTTCACTCGAAAAATGCGCTCGCATCCAACCCCTCTCCATCTAGTCGTTACCATTGGTCCTTTCACCAAGTGGGGGGTGGAATTTGTGGATTGCAACCCAACTTCGGTTGGGAGGCATCAACACAATATCATGGTCGTAGACTACTTTACTAAGTGGGTTGGGGCCATTCATATAGTTAAATCTGATGGCAATAATGTTACCTTATTCATATTCAATCAAATTATAGCTAGTTTCAAAATCCTGAGTGAGATTGTCACTGATCATGGAAGTTACCACTTTCATAATGAAATGATGGAAGAAATAACATCTAAATTGGGGTTTAATCATGGTCATTATTCACCTTAATACCCCCAAGAAAATGGACGATTAGAGGCTGTGAACAAGTCTCTAAAGAACATTTTGCAGAAAACTATCAGCCAGAGAAAATCTGACTAGCATATCATGCTTTATCCAACACTTTGGGCATACTAAACCTCGGTTAAGACTTCCACTAGTTTTTCTCCTTTCCAGTTAGTGCATGGTGTGGAGTCAATATTACCTATTGAATTCAAAATCCCTTCACTTAGATTGGCAGTTGCACTCCTACCTAACACTTTCGATCTCGAACAACACCTCATACACCTAGAGAGTCTATAAGAGCAACATCGAGATGCCTCTACAGCTATTGAAGCGAATAAAAGATGTCTCAAGGTCCAATATGATAACTCTATCTGTCCTTGGTAGTACGCTGAGGGATACTTGGTCCTTCTATATGAACTATCCAAAGAACCGCTGGGGGCAGGCAAGTTCAAACCCATGTGGCACAGTCCCTATATCGTGTGATGTGTCTTAGAAAAAGAAGCCTATGAATTAGAATATTATGAAGGGAACATGTTGGTTGAGCCCAGGAATGGGATCTATTTGAAAATATATTACTCTTGAGCCCCAAGCTTGGGTGTAACTCTTTGTATACTAATGTATTTTAGTGTATATATCTTTTCCCTTTGTTTTTATCTTCAACTTGCTTATCAAGTTTTCCCTTGGTTGGAAGATGTAAACGAAATCTTCAGTCTACTTAGGATTTGTAGATGGGGCCAATTTTCATACACAGAACTTGGCTTCCTCTGCTTGGGTTTTTTACTCACCCGAGGGTCTATTGGTGTCTTCAGGTTGCTTTTTCCTAGGGCCATCCACGAATAATGTGGTCGAATATAGCCTCGTTATAGAACTTTTATGTGATGTCATTTCACATGGTATTCACTCATTAGAAGTTTGCCTAGACTCCCAATTAGTAGTATGTTGGTTGAACGACAGTTACCGTGTGCGTGACCCTACTCTACTCCGACGATTCCTACAGGTACGAATTTTGGAATGACAATTTGATTTTATTACTTATCATCACATACCTAGAAGTTCTAATTATGTATCTGATGCATATGCTAATTTTGTTTTTTATTGGCATTTGTCACATAACTAAAGAAAAGAAAACATTTTCATCAATGTACACATTGTAACATAAGTAAAGCCGAAGATCCATGTTTTTATATATATTTCAAAAAATATGATGTTTAGTACAAAATTGGGGCTGAAACCCTCGATATACATATACAATTGATCATACAATATTCACGACATATACGCTTGTGGCACCAGATGAGTTTCATGATAGCAGACTATGGAAAATGTGAGACACCGAAAGAGTCATACCCAAGCACAGGGCACACCTACCACCTGTCGTTGCATAGCATCCGACAGATCCTCCACCTGAACCATGGGAATCCTCTATGTCAAATGAGATAGGTTTCCCTACACGTTTTGAAGCACTCTATATGTGTCCCCTCCCATTGCCTCATCTCCATGGTGCCTTCGTCGATGTCGTGGAAGTCCATCTGGCTGTCATGGACCTACGTCTGCATCACATACATGTTTAGTTAGTACTTAACATCATTGAAAAATATTTTTGTTTTCTTATACAAAAATACAAAAAAATCAAATATTAAAAAACTGTGACATACCTATGTCTCTGTAGGAGGAAACTGGTGGTAACGGCATGTTCGGATCTCCTCTGAAGTCAATCCCTATGTAAGGGTATTCATCCAAATCTATCACCTAACGAATCCAGCAGAAGAAAAAATCATAGTTGTAGGGTGTTGGCACCCTACTACCCCCTGTCGCCTCATCACGTCGGTCCATCGCCCTACTACCCCCCTATTGCCTCATCACGTTGGTCCATCGTTCCATGGCTTGATCGCAAGGTCCACACAGAATAATATCAACTCTAGGCCCCAATCCTGGAACCCTCTCGAATAAAAAACTACAAAGGATAGAAGTGAACCCGAAGTTCCCCTTTATAACTAGTTCGCAGTCTGTCAACTGGTTCTTTATATTGGCTAGTAGTGAGGTGCACCAGTCATACACCGTGGGTCACAAGAAATCCACTGAATAGAACATAAGTGGCTCGACTCCTGGTGCAAAGTGGCCTACCCTATGATCCGTGTCAATACCAGGACAACAATCTTGAGGCTCAGATTGTTGATCGCTATGATTGGGAGTTGACGCCCTACCTTCTCAGTCCCTGCAATGCAATGAGTGGCTATGTAATCCTCAATATTCATGCCAATCCTAGCTCCCCGTGATTTTAGGTTGACCACCTCACCCCGACCTGACAATCCCATCAAGAAGTAGATTTCCTCGACTTCAATCCTTAATGGTTATCCATCAAGGTTGAAGGTCTCACTATTTGGATCCCAGTAGTTCACAAGAATCTGAAGCAATCTCACTTGAGCCCTCATACCTTTGAGAGCCCAAAACTTGTATATCCCACATCTTTTCAAGGCCATTTGAGCCCCTAGATTTCTCTCCACTGCAACATCCACCTCTTCATTCTCTCTTTCTCTCCACTCTAGCACCATCCTGCAAGAGTCAAACCATTTTTTGAGTTAGAAACCTTTAAAAAGATTTATCCATGGACATATATGTGAGTTGTAGTGTACACAGTCGCATATAGGGTTTCTTATACGCTGGTTTTTTTTCAAACAATCACGTTTAAGTATGTGTATATGCAACCCGATGAATTGTATCTCGCGTACACCTTAGTTTTCAAGTTTCTCCCTAAATAACTTAAAAAATGAGGCCTAATTACAAATTTTAATCCATTGAAAATAAATAGGAGAGAAAGATGAATTACCTGTTCCAGACGGTCGTTGATTTCGTGACTCATAGCTACCGCAATCACCAGTTGAAATTCAGAAGCAAATTGGTCCAAAATGCACTATTTGGGTAAAAAATACAAATGGTATAGTAAAATTAGTTTTTTTACTATTTATAGAAAAAATTTACCCACTTTGCATAGTTTCATACAATATTTTTTCCCAATGGACTAATACGATAGTGGATGGAGTTAGTTTTTGTAGTTTTATCCAGGGATTCTTGCGGTTTTCAGCGCCATGTCGCCCGTTCGTAACTTTGGACAAGTATTTTCGTTACCGATCATATATGATAGGTATCCAATGCATCATGCACACTTGCATTATCCTATGATTGCAGCTCATATGCCTTAGTATGAACCCATTTCATAACGACACAAAACCTTCCATCTGTAACTAGAAGTGTCATTATTGAATGGTAGAGACTTACCAAACATGGGTACCCTAGTTAGATTCCCTGCTTCATTCGGTGCCCATGCAGATATTTTTTTCTGTAGGACTGGGATTCCCTTATAGATAATACATGACTTTATGTTTGAACCTCATTTCTCACTCATAAACATGCTGAACTATACCTAGAGGACTACCAACGAGTCTTATTTAATCTCTTTTCCAACTCTATCAAAAAAAAAAAAGATTACCGAGTGAACTTGTCTCTTTCACACTCGTAAATTGGATTTGAAAGGATGTCTATTTGGTGCAATTTTATCCCTTTTTCAAACCAAGTAGACTAAGATTACAAAAAGGGACATTTTTTGGCGTTAAGTTGTAATTGCATCTCATTCTCCTACTTGCAGTATTGAGCCTAGCGTCGATTCTCTCTTTTGTGTTATAAGTCTTTCACGCCAACAGTTTGCATCATCAACCAAGCAGACCCTTGTTTATATCCTTTGCAGCTTGACACCCTATACCCAAGAGGAAAAATTCCCTCAATTTTCCATCTCCTGCATGCACCTCCTTGCATTGAGCATAGGTATCTTCCACTGCTGGAACTAGATTTCTTAGTTGCGACACTCGTTTCTGCCTTTGTATCATAACATTCATTTGACTATGAAAAAACAAAAAAATATGGGTGGGAAATGAATATTATCTTATATTAGCAGTAGTCATGTCGCCTTTGAACAGAGCACAAAATTTTTGAGTCCACTTGTCATAAAAAATTTCGGTTTAGCATGACCTTAGGAAGCTGAGCTCGCTACAGAGAGTTTATTCCCTTGACTGGTTACTCTTCCAGTCCCTATGGAGAGTTTGATTGATGCCTCCTGCATCTCAAAGTTTCATCATTGAGTATATGCTACCAGAGTATTCCATATGTCTCATGCTCTTGTTCAAAGGATGTCTATCAACTTGTTTCAACCATTCCTCAGAAATCTTGACTTTTCATGTCAGCCATACCCTCAGTGTGTCTTAGAATCACATGAAGTTGTAGTGATATTGCACACCCTGGTCCTACTTTCCTCATTGGTAGGTAACCTTGAAGCCAACATTCAACATTTCATTATTGGTCGCTGACTAGGTGATTTCCCTTGTGTTTGACGATAAGAAATATATTCACACATTGGGATTCGTGCAATGTCTTGGATTCCATTAGACTTATTGGTGGTTTCCTTGCCTTTGTCAGTAGTTTTCCCTATTGGATGTTATTCAGAGGGTCTTTTTCATGTACCTTTTGCATATGGCACATGCGAAAGATGCACAAGGTCGTTGGTTCGTGAACATGTTCTTTGTCTGATTTCCTCCAAATTATCAAGCTCCTTCTTTGTACCTCATTATGAATGATGAGATATGCCTCAATTCTCTCCCTTCAGCGAGTCTCCTTCCATCGAATTCAGCTCATATATTCTAGAGATGACACCTAGAGTCCTATGAGTAACTAGAGGCTTGCAGTCATTAGTGGCAGGTTCTCTCACCATCGAAAGTTGGGAATACATCAATGTCTCTTGATCGATGGATTCTTTAAGTGTTCGAACCTAACACCTTTATTCACACTTGTAAGAATGTACTCAGTGCCTTGATACCTACTTTCATTATCGGTAGGTTGTCTCGCGTTTGTTAATGGTATACCTTAACGACCGGTAATCAAATGAAGTATCATTGTTTTCAACCTCAACTCCTTTATTCACACAATGTAGACTTTCACCTTTGGTAGATTGTGTAGAAGACTTGAATACATTAGTTCATAGTCGCAGCTTTCCTAAGTTGTTGCTATCTTTCATTGGACTAGTACCTATGTGACTTCAGTGATCATGGGAGATCAAATTGTACTCCATTGTATACATATATCTTCAGATTGATTTTGAGACTGGTTTTACCGGGCCTTGTACGTGACTATGAAATCCTTTGGCATGTAACCTCCTTTGTATTGCCTACTCATGGCCATGAACAACTGTTTGGTATATTTTCACATGGATCTGCAATGTAATTCAAATTGGTATCCATGTGCGCAAAGTGAGTACAGATTGTAATGAGCAACTAGTTCTTCCAGTTGGGTCTCCATTACTCCACTTCTGGGCATTATAATGTATTTAGGACATCGCATATACTCCTCTGACCTCACACATTAGGGGGCATCTATTATAGAAATATTTGCCTCACCCTATGCAAATTTTATCAAAAGGCCTTGTTCCATTTTCCTATGTAGCCTTGAAGTCCCTTTTTGAAAATCCCAGAGCTAACAACATTATTTTTCCACATATGCGTTCCCTATCTATTATACAGCATGCGTATACGCAGGTTGCACAACTACAGCCCGCGTACATCGGGTTTTGTGCCCAAAATTAAAAAATGGTGCCGGGTTTCCATGTCACGTCATGAGATCCATGATCCTTGACCTTCCATATACTAGAAACGTTTTGAATCTGCCTTTCAATTCCACTTGAAGGCTATAAATGGGCCAAATTTGAGCTATGGAAAAGGGGAAAAAATTCAACTTCGAGAGAAAATTTACTCTGGAGAAATTATTCACTTCATATTGAGTCTGCATCCCTTTATCCTTTTAAGTCCGAACACATTGTTCAGCCCCCAAGATCTTCTCTCTTATATGATATTGCCTTCAATGGAGGATTTAAGTGGTGGAGGCCTAGCTGGAAAGGACTTAGTTTCTCGGTTCCAAACCGTGCTGACACAGAATTTTTTAATTCATTCACTTTTGTTGATTACATTTTAATAGAATTACTCTTTTCTCATCCAATTAATATCTTACAAATATTTTAATTGTTATTCCATGGGCGTATTTATTATGAATGTTGATAGATTATGCAATTGAACGTGCTAACATTATATATTATCACCATATCCTTTTGTTTTTTGGTTATTGAGGACAAGTTGTAGGTGTATTTCTTTGAGTCATGTGTTCAACGATGGACTTCATTGAATGTCTGGATGAGGTAGGATTTTTATCTTGTCTTGCTAGCATATTTGTTTATATAGAATATCTAAGATTAGAGTTGATTTTTGCAATCATTTTCGTCTGTTGTGGTTTACCCCTAGCCATAGAGATATTTTACTCATAACAAGTGGTAGCTAGAAGAACCTCATCCCAGTAGAGGTCATCAAGCGATTGGCCCTGCTGACAACACCACACCCGCAACCCTACACCATTGGATGTCTTCGCCAAGGAAGCGATCTCTGCGTTAGCCAATAGTGTCGACTATCGTATGACATCAAGCCCTTCAAAGATGAGGTATTGTGTGATGTTTATCCTCTCTAAGTTTGTAATGTTCTTTTGGGCTAACCTTATTTATGGAAACTTCATGATGTATATGAGTCTAGGATTCATAGTGTTATTATTACTTTGAACAAAAAATTGTACAGGATACCCGAGGCAATCCCACCTAGTTTTATTTCCTTGATCTCTACCAAGCAATGCAGGAAGGTCATCTCTCAAACCGAGAAATTTGTCTTCTTCGTGATTCACTCTCAGAGTGAGCGAAAGATCACAACCACATCCAGGGACTCTACATCCGTTCTCTCTACACAACATAAGCAATTAGATAAGGTCGTGGAAGAATACTCAGATATCTTCTCCTCTCCTATCGGGGTACCTCTGCACTACCAGGTCAAGCATCTGATCAATCTAACCGCAGGCGCACTGCTACCCAATGAGCCAGTCTATCACCACTCTCTATTAGAAAACAAGGAGATCAAGAGGTAGATCTAATAACTGCTCCACAAGGGGCACATCTGTCCCATATCATCACCTTGTCGGAGCCCAATCATGTTGGTGCAGAAGAAAGACGGGACCTGGCAGCTCTACATTGATTACCAGGCCTTGAATAAAATCACAGTCTGGAACCAGTACCCAATTCTCCAAATTGATGACCTCCTTGATCAGCTCATGGGGGACAAATACTTTAGTAATATTGATCTGAAGTCTTTCTACCACCAGGTCCCAATAGAACAGATAGATGTATGGAAGACTACCTTCAAGTCAAAAGAAGGTATTTTTGAATGGTTGATCATGCCCTTTGGTTTGACAAATGCTCCAACAAATTTTATGAGGATGATGGAAGATATCCTATGACCTTTCACCATACTTTTGTAGTGGTGTATCTGGATGACATCCTCATATACAACAAGACTTGGGAAGAACATTTGCAGCATATTCAACAAGTTATACACACCCTACGACAACACAAGCTATATGAAAACTTGTAAAAATGCTCCTTCGGCATGGACATGGTCCATTACTTAGGCTACATCGTTGATCAGCATGGTGTGCATGTGGATCCAACCAATATCCAAGTCATTTGTGACTGGAAAAACCCAACCACACTCACTGAGCTTCAGAGCTTCTTGGGCATCACCAATTTCTATCTCAGGCTCGTGTTGGGATTCTCTCATGTCACATGGGCCCTCAACCAAGTAACCAGGGGTGGCGGTAAGGAAAAATTTATGTGGGGAATCTCCCAACAACAAGCCTTCAATGATTTGAAGAAACGCTTGTCCTCATCCCCAATACTTTCATTACTGGAACTGCAACATCCCTTTGAGATCGAGAAAAATGCTTCAGACTATGTTGTGGGCACCTTTCTCACTCAACACGGCCACCCTGTGGCATATCATAGTGAAATACTATCAGATGTTGTACGTAAGTAACCTACTTATGAAAAAGAAATGTACTCCATTGTGCAAGCCTACCGCCAATGGAGACATTACATTCTTGGAAGGAGAGAGTCATCAACACTGATCACAAGCCACTACAGTTCATGCAGACCCAACCTCCAGTTCCACCTCAACATCAAGTATAAAACAGGAAGTGCCAACTAAGTTGTTGATTTCCTTAGCCGACCTCTAGTCATGACACTCACCATGGTACTATACTCTTGCGGCCATGAGACCTCTGGATGGCCCCAAATCTATGAGACAAACCTTGAATTCTCCACCACCTACCAAATGTTGGGCATAAACTCAGTGGTTGCTAATTTCAATATTTAGGATGGGATGTTTGTCATATGGGCCATCTATGTGTTACCTCAAGCGAGCGTGCGAAGCTGATTTGGAATCTCACTACAATCGGGTGGCAGGACACTTTGGCATCAAAAATACAATGGCAGTGTTGCAGAAACATTTCTACTGGCCGAAACTTCAAGAGGATGTTAGAAAGTATATCAAGTCCTACACCTTCTGCGCTATTTACAAACTGACCACTAAGAAATAGGGCATGTACACCCCTCTTCCTACTCCTGACAAATCGTGGGATGTTAAGAACCAAACATCAATATAGCATAGAAAAACCTCAGAAAATGTACTCAATGCCTTGAAAAAGAGATAATTTCAGATAATAGGCCTCTTTGAGGGGGAAACCTCCTTTTACCCCACTTAAATGTTCAAGTTCAAGATGATTCAAAATGAAAATGTCTCCTTGGTATATATAGGAGACTAGGAGGTATAATTACAACT
>JZKD02S1918464.1:747578-764703 GCA_000966675.3 Picea glauca
TGAAAATGTCTCCTTGGTATATATAGGAGACTAGGAGGTATAATTACAACTAATGGCCTAAAGATGACATAAATAAAATAATATTACTAATATAATATGCCCCAATTAAGGGGTAGTGAGCCAATATTAGGGCTTAACATTGGAATCCATCTCAATGGACTACATGTCAGGCCTCCCATCCACTAAGAGGGGAAATGACTATGTTTTTGCGGTTGTTGATCGCTTTTCCAAGATGGCGATTTTGGCCACCTTTAAGAATAGAATCACAGTAGAGACCACTACCAAGCTATTATTTGAATGAGTATGGTTACATTTTGGGATCCCACAAACCATTATCTTAGATCAGGATAGTCGGTTCCTCAGCACATTCTGGTAGGGCCTCTAGTCACTGTTGGATACCAAGCTCACCAAATCCACTGCCTTCCACCACTAGAAATACGTCCAAATTGAGGTCGTCAATTGGATGATCATACATATCTTGCGCATGTACAATTCCAATCTCACCCACACATGTGATGAGAGTCTTTCATATGTCCAACATAGCTAAACTCGAGCCCTACATATCTCAATTGGCCACAACCCCTTTTAGGTGGGGTTGGGATTCCAACCATTGGGCCCCATGGATGTTGCACTACCCTTGGCAACCACCTCGGCCAACTCATCTCCTTCTCCACATGAAGCTAAAAAATCCACCTGGTTCATTGAGCGGATCTAGCACATTCGCCAACAGTTTAATGATATTTTACAGAAGTCAAATGCAAAGTACAAGTAGCACCATGATCAACACCGGGTGCCACATACGTTTCAGGTGGGCGACAAAGTTTGGTTTCACTTGTAGAAAGAATGCGTTACAGGGTGTTGCACCTCTTTTGTCACCTTAGTGAGAAAAATAGAGGTGCTTGCAAGCTTAGTTGGGTTTGCTAAGCAGGACAGATGTAAAGAAAAGGGTTAGAGAAATAAATATAAAAGAACAACTAAGAATTAAACTAAGAAATAAAATAACAACTAAACTAATGAACATAGGGACATAAGGACAAAAGAAACAATGAGACCCATATCACCAATGGTAAGGTTGATATTAGTGAAAGAAAACACCAAGAAGAAAGAGGACTATGAGTCCCTTCTTTCTCCAAGGGAGGGCTCTTGGACCCCCACAAATAAGCTCTTCTTACAACTTTGAAATGAAAATGGTGAAAGAATTCCTTGCTAATCCACTCAAGGGGTGAGATGGATTGCCCAATGCAATGATGCTAGTATACTCTTGATGAGAATAGAGGATTCCTCAAGAGAATGGTGGCAGCATAACTTTTCTAATGAAATTCCTTGAAAAATGAAGTGCACCCATGGCCTTTTTATAGCACCTCTTTGAGGTATTGTGCAACCAGCTTGTAGTGTGGAAAGAGGCTAATTAGGGCATTTTTAGGTCTTTGACCAGCTACCCAGTTGGATCCAGTCTAGATTTGAGTGTCAAATCAACTTGGAAGCTGAACCAGAATTGGGTGGGAGGCTGACCACTCTCATAAATGCGCCGTTCTCACATGTGCGCGGATTTTTGTGACCATAGTCGCACATTGGGTGCATGTGCTCTTTTTCTGCGTTTCTTTTTTGTGCATGTGCATGAGCGACCTGTGTCATCATAGCGCACTTTAATTTTATCATTGGTTGCATAGTTTTTTACCCTTTGGAAATGCTTTTGTGGTAATATTGGTCCATGGTTGACCTCATAACTGTTTGGCAATGCTGAATTCTTGTAACCATTTGCAGACGAAATTTCAGTGATAACAGATGTCCCCTGATGGATGAGGTTAGGAGCATACATATAGCCTAAATCCATCAATGTTTATTCTATTGAGAGTGTCATTTTAAGAGAGAGTGATAGTGGGATTGTCAAGAGGTACCCGTTGGAGGGAGAAGGGAACCTGTAGAACCCAACCTTCCATAAGGTGTGTAAACATAAACTATGTACAAACGAGGCAGGCATGCCCCATGCTCGTGTCATGTAACTCAAAAAGGAATGATGTGTTGATGTAGACAACTACAGTGCCCTCGAGGGTGGTCATGATAAAGGTAGAAGACAATTCTACAGAGGAACATACTCTGACCAGTAATCAGTGATATCTGTAAGAAATATCACGGATGTTGTAGGCATTGATAGCCTAGCCAAGTTCAGAGGTCTTTGGAAAATATAAGAAATAACTGCAATAGTCGTAAAGTAAGACCCACCATAATATGAGAAAGCGTTGAAATCGAATGTTATGGGGGTCAACGACAGTAGGGAGCAATTTTGGTTCTCCCTGTGCCATCTGAGAGCTCTCATTGGAAAGGTAATGAGAGTCAAGATACTATCGCCCTTCTGGAAAACTATATTGATGTCGACAAAAGGGGGACGTGACTCCCAGAAGCAAAGGGCTTCATGAAATCTACTAGGTGAAGTTAGGAGCTGGAGGAGGTACATGGTGGAAGTCAAGATGTATGAAGACTCAAGACTGCCCTTGGTTGGGGGTATATGTGAACTATAAGTGGTTGCAACCATTCAACTAAGTCGAGTGTTAGGGGGACAACAAGACGTGGGATAAGTTGGGCCAGAGGTGGGACAAAGTGAACAAACTCAGAGGGCAGAGGTAAGTGGCCTATGGGATGCTCAGAGTATATGGATGATGTCAACAAGGGTAGATGATAAGGAGTTCCCCAACCAAGGGCGACATGGGTTGCATTTTCCAAAAAGGGAAGAAGGTTGCCAAAGGTGATGACAAAAAGGTATGGAAATGCTGGAAATAAAGGTTTTTTTTACAATAAATAAAGAATGATTTGGGATGAGTGTACAAATATAGAAATAGGTGCCCCAGTATAATATGGTCGGTCCGGTGAGGGTGCCATTAGTTTGGAGCATTGGTGGAAGGTGGGGGCCTCATGGGTAGGTTTATGTATAAGGTAGATGAAATGGAGGGAAATTTGTAGAGGGGAAAACTGATTGTGGATGAAATGGAGGGTTCATGATACTGTGGGGGTGCAGTCAAAATAGAACCTGGGAGTCCATTGGGAAAGCTAGAAAAATGAGGAGGAGTATGTGGCTGATTCACAACATGATGTAAGACTATTGGGACTCCCATCCCTAAAGGGTTGAAAAACAACATGAGTGTCAAAGTGCAAAAGGGTGTTATGAATGGGACAAATCATGTGGGTAAGAGTGCTACCAGGTGACAGTACCTAAGATGCAATGGAGGTGTCGGTGTTGCAGAGCCAGAGATGGGGATCCTAGAGGCAAATGTTAGAGGGTGTGACTGGAGATGCAATTGAGAGTCAGAGGGAATGATTATATGCCAGAACAATATCTGAAAAGAATCAATCATACAAGCATTTATTTGATAATTTTGAACATGAGCATGCGTACCTAGACAGGGTGTGAAAAAAAATGGCACCCCGGGGACTAAGGATAAAAATTGGCCCGGGGACTGTCTTGATGTAGGTGATGGGATGTTGATCCCGTGGCTGAAGACAGGTCAAAAAATGGACACCCGGAGCTCCCGGAATGGTGTTTGGAAGTTTGGCGGAAAGGCCTATATATAGTGGTAGGGCCCACATTGCCACCTCATTTGTACTTGCTGCCAGAGTGACTAGACGAGAGGTATTCAGAGGAGATTAGGTGATTTCGGGAGAATGAGGTAGTTGATCCATGACCAACGAGATTTAGGTTGGTAGTCTTATCATCCTGCATAGAAGTAGAGTTGTAATTTCTGGGCAGGGTCTATACGAAGGGTCGTACAAAGGGTTTTATGGGTGTGGGCCCCCCAGTGCACGGGTGATCCGAAAATATGCGCGCACGAGTGCGCGCCTGTTGTCTGGATAGCCATGCATGGGGGGGCCTGTAAGGGGGACAAAGGCACGCATGATGTGCGCGCCTATTTTCTACACAACTGTGCATGGGTGCGTGGTTGTGTAGTGGACAGGTGCGCTTTGATGCGCGCCTGTGTTCATGACAGGGGCGCATGGAGGCGCCCCTGTAGGGTGAGTAGGCATGCACACATGCATGCCTATGGGATGGATAGGCATGCTTGAGTGCGCACCTGTGGGGTGAGCAGGCACGCATACATGCGCGCCTATGGGGTGAATAGGTGTGCATGTGTGCACGCCTGTGGGTTAAACAACCACGCCTTGGGGGCAAGGTTGACGGGTGTAAAACTTATCTTTTTAATGTTTTTTATGGTCAATATGGCTGACCTAGGACTGTTTTATGTGGCTACATGTGATCATTTGGCATGATTCTAGTCGGCTGGCAAGAGAGGGATTGGTCCCAGCTAAGGGATGTCGTGGCTATTGAGGAGTCGGGGGTACGTGCTACTTTGGTAGCATGTGGGATACTGAAGTTCTTCGAGTGCCCATTGATACGGGCGTAGGAGTATCTCCTGCAGTTTCTTATCTAGATGTGGAGTCCAGAACAGTACTGCTTTATGGTGTGCGGAGAGCAGATCGCCTTCACTGCGGTGGAGGATGTACACTTTTTGACTGGGCTCCCTTCTCGAGGAACGCCCCTACCAACGAAGCCGGTGTTACCTATGGACATGGTGTTAGTGACATTGGGTTGGAGGTACTGTTCCAGGGAGAACTATAAGTCGGGCTCCGTCGTGCTCCGTCGTGAGCATTGGGTCTATGGATGCTCTAGCGCATTGTTTTATAGCAGCGATGATTGTGAGGGTGTATGGGTCCCTTGCGACTCATCAGATCAGTGGTGGTCAAATGAGTGTTATGGGGAGGGTACTGGCCAGTGAGCACTTTTCCTGGGGAATTACGTTACATGCCAGGATGGTAGGGCAACTGGACCAATGTCGGTCCACCGACACAGGGGACTTTTCCTTTGGGTCCATCCTGGTGGCCTGGTTTTTGGAGAGGGTGCCTATGTTGTGCCCTAGGATTTTATTGGGCGCTCCTGGTGCGTGAGAGCCATGATTGAGGAGGTGGTCGACAATATTGGTTTTCCATGGTGGTGGCGAGGGCAGCCATTTTTTCACAGCTGAGGTGATACATGTGTGGCGGTAGATGCCGCAGGTTATACTGCAGTATCCTTACGTTGGTGTTGACTTCCAGGGTGATTCGAACATGGTGTTACCTCCAAAGGAGGTTTTTTATCATCGAGGTATGTTTATGATTTTGATATATTGATTTTTTTAGATAGCATGACATGTGTATTTGGTATAGATGATGATACTATTGTTTGATTGTTTGTATGTGTAGATGTGGGACCTCGTGGGTGCGAGGTTGAGCTATTGAGAGCGTCAGATCGCCAGGAGTTGGGTAGACTGACGCGGGCAGGAGAGAGACGTCGACATGAGGACGTCGAGGCGAGACTCGCTGAGGATGAGAGAGCAACGAGGAGATGTCGGTTTGATGACCCAGGTGCCGGGCCATCGCATGCTCCTTCGGCGGATGCCGGAGTAGATTTTGAGGATATTCTCCGCCGCCTGGAGGCAGTGCTACAGGGCATGTGGTTGTGTATCCAAGATGAGGGCATCCTGGAGAAGTGTGTGGGAGTTCCACCGCTGTGGCGGGCTGTGGTGCGATGAGCAGCAGTAGCAGGTGCTGTTATGACTGGACGATTACCTCCCAGTCCGGAGGGACCAGTAGTAGGTGGGGGGCCACTACCTGAGGGAGGGGTAGGAGGTGGTTCTCTAGAGGCACCTTGAGTGGTGCTCTATGTATTTTTGTATTTTTGTATATAGGTTGATGAGCCCATTTTTTACCGAGGTGCTTTACTAACCTGTGGATTCTGTATATGATGTTTTGTATGTAAACATTTTGATAGCACTGTGGATCGATTTATATATATATGAGTATACATTTTGGGGTCTATGTGAGGTTTACATGCATTTTTTAATGTTTGATTATGTCTAATCTATATATGTTGTGACAGGTTTTTGATATTTTTATGTATGTGTAGAGGTATCTTGATGTGATATATGCCAGTCTAACACAATGTTAGCTAAGTTATCTATAATTTGATTCAATTGCCTTGGAATATGTGTAAATGTAATGGAATCAAAATGTCGAGATAAAAGTTTAACCTGCAGGTATTTGCGAAAGAGGCAAGGATCGCGGACGCGGTACACATTTTTGAGCTGGAGAATGACTAGTTGAGAGTCAAGAAAGATGTTAAGGTGACAAATATGATGATGTTGGGCATCAGCGAGGAGGCTAATGATGACAGTATATTCATCTTGGTTGTTGGTGGTGGAACCCAAACATATGCCACTAGAATGGAGCATTTCATGTGAGGGGGTATAGAGGGCCCAAGCTGCCGAAGAAAGATTTTGTGTCCAATGGCTAGCGTCGTCGACGTAACCGATGTGGTAGGCCGGTGGATGAGGCATCTATCAATAGCACAAATGATAGTTTAGACATGAGGGATGGAAAAAAGATTAAAAACACTATAAAAGAAATAGCCTAAAGTAGAATGACTACGTTTAGGTGTAAAATTTCTTTAAGTATAACCTGTTAATGGGTTCTTTGAGAGAAAGACCTTCAGGAGAGGCTAGGATGTATGTGCCTTTGGTGAGGTAATGTTGGATAATGTAGGGGCCATGCCATAGTGACTCAAATTTTCCATGACCGAAGGTATCGTGAGCGATATCGTAAGCAAGGATGAGGTCACCTTCATGAAATGAGCGAAGGTTGACATGGCGATCAAAGGTGGCCTTTGACCATTTTTTAGCTGCCTCATTGTTTTGTAATGAAGATTGACGATCTTCATCCAGGGACTCTAGGTTCAACAAGCGCTACTCCATGGGAGCAGTGTCGGGTAATAGCTCAATTGTGGTGTGTAAGGTGGGAATTTCGCACTCGATGGGAAGAGTGGCCTCAACCCCATGGAATAGATGAAATGGTGTTAAACCAGTGGTTGTTTTCACAGCCGTTCGGTAAGCCCATAGTGCGGAAAATAACATATGATTCCAATTGGTCTTATGTTTGTTAACCGTGCGCTGCAACATGGTCTTAAGGACCTTGTTAACTACTTCGACCTATCCATTAGACTGAGGGTAATATGGTGAGGCAAACTCGTGGGAGAATCCTAACCAAGATGAAAGTTCGACGAAAATCTCATTCTCAAAGTGTTTCCCATGATCAAAAACTAGTTGGAGTGGTACTACAAAGCGGGATATGATGTGATTAAAGAAAAAATGCGTTGCAGTGTCAGCGGTGTTGTTGAAGGTGGGCACAGCTTCAACCCATTTTTTGAAGTAATCGACTGCGACAACAATGTATTTGTGTCCATTGCTGGATGGGGGATTACAAGTCATGAAGTCAATGCCCCATTTACAGAAGGGGCCAACAGTAATGACGGGATGAAGAAGAGCAGGTGGTGCTTGCGCTTTGTTGGCGTAAAGTTGACATTTCTTGCATCGCTTCATGGCATGAATGCAATCGTGAAAAAATGTAGGCCAAAAATAACCTTCTTAGATGATTTTCTGAGCAATGGATATTCCCGAAAGATGCCCCCCACATGCACCACTATGGCAGTCGTTTAAGACTCTATCGGCCTCATCAATAGTCAAGCATCAACGAAGTATGGTGTCGACCCCTTGTTGATATAAGATATCTTCTATGAGGAGATAGCGGGGGGCCTGGTGATGAATACAATGACGATCATCTCATGAGAGGTGGTTATCGAACTTTTGGGTTTGGAGGTAGATGAGGAGGTCGCCATACCACGGGTCATCTGAAGTGAGGTGGAAGAGATGTTCATTAGGGAAGTCGGTATTGACGGGGGTACTGGTAGTATCAGAGGGAAATGTTGTGACAAGTTCGGTAAGGACAAGGGATTTCTTTCTCTTGGGTGTTGAAAATTCAAGATCGTACTCCTGAAGGATAATGATCCATCGAGAAAATTTGCCATTAATTTGTCGACGATTGAACAAGTATTGCATAGGGTTGGAATCTACT
The DNA here is from genome assembly GCA_000966675.3 of Picea glauca. Taxonomy (NCBI): domain Eukaryota; kingdom Viridiplantae; phylum Streptophyta; class Pinopsida; order Pinales; family Pinaceae; genus Picea; species Picea glauca. Next base: position 755,511 of record JZKD02S1918464.1, read on the forward strand.
ACGACCTTAGTTGTGCGAAGCAGAATGTAATGACGTAGTTTCTGGACTGCAAGGACGACTGCAAGGGCTAGTTTCTCTTCATGTTTATACTTCAAGGGTGGCCCTGAGAGGTTCTTACTAATGTACTAATTGACATGATCACGATCGTCATCACCGATTTGAACGAGAACTCCTGCTACTAAGACAATTGATGCTGATATGTAGAGGATATAGTCGCGATTGTAGTCAGGTGCACTAATTAAAGGGGGGTTGGAGAGTGCCATTTTAAGATCGTCAAATGATTTTTGGGCATGTTCATCCCAGTGAAATGGAATGTCATGGCATAGTAGGTGAAGGAAACTGTGTGCTCGGGTGGCGTAGTCTGGGACAAATCATCGTAGAAAGTTAGCTTTTCCTTGTAGGCTCTGGAGTTGACGTAAATTCCGGGGAGGTGGAATTTTGGTGATGGCTTGGACTTTGAGGGGGTCCACGATAATACAGCTTTGGGAAATGATGAATCTCAGGAGGCGCCCTGCAGTGATGTAGAACACGCACTTGAGGGGATTCAAGTAGATTTTGTACTGATGACACCGTTGGAAGATTATTCATAAATCATCAAGATGTTGGGTGTGTTTCTTGGATCGAGCTATGAGGTCATCCAAGTATGCAAGGATGATGTGATCCAGATCGTGAAAAATGTATGTCATTGCTCGTTGGAAAGTTGCATCAGCATTCTTTAACCAAAAGGCATGAACCAATATGCAAAAGTACCCTAAGGGGTAGTGAATGCAGTTTTGTATTGATCGGCTAGGTAGATTTGGATTTGATTATAACCAGAGAAACCATCCATGAAGGATAGAGCCTCGTGGCCTATGCAGTCATCAATAATTTGATTAATGAAAGGCATTGGAAAGTTTTCTTTTGGACATGTGTGATTGAGATCATGAAAGTCTGTGCAGACGCGGATGGTGCCCTGTTTTTTGTTAACGGGTACAGGGTTGGAAACCCATGATGTATAGGCAATGGGGTAGATGAACCTAGCCGCGCGTAATTTGTCAATCTCGGCTTTGATGGCTGCTGCTTTGCATGGGTGTAGTGGTCGATGTTTTTGATGAACTGGGGTAATTTCAAGCCAAGTGTTGATGCAATGTTCGACGATTGAGGGATCAAGGCCAGGCATTTCTATGTATGACCAGGAAAAAATATCCCAATATTATTGGAAGAGGGATTTATAGGCGGTGATTTCTTGAGGAGTGCAAGTGGGGCCTATGATGATTTCCTCGACGACTACATTTTTTATGGAAATATTGATTTTGATGGTCGGGGAAGTATTGGCCATGTGTCCCTCTTCAAACACATCAGGGGCAGGAATGGAGTTGTTGAACTAGTCGATATGCAATGATGGGATAAAATCTTTGGTTTCGATCGTGTATATGGGGTGTTTGTTAGGAGGCATGGAAGCTTCTTGTGGAAAGAAGAGCGCTTGGTGGTGTAGCACATCCCATGGGTAGTCGAGGGTGTTTAACTCTTTGATTATGTTCTCATCACAGTGGAATTGGCGGGAATACAAAGGATCTAAAATGGTGATATCAGTGACTATCGCCATGTGGTTGTCTTTGGGTGAAGAAGAAGCAGGGGGAACGATGAAATGATATTGTGATGGTTCGCTTGACATAAACCAAATATCAAAATACTGAGGAGTACCTGTGGTAGTTGGATGTAAAATTTTCGTAGGGAAATGTACGGGAGAATTGGGGGGATTTGGGGGTGAATCCTTGGATAAGTCATCCAAGAACCATGGAGGTGTTGGGAGTGCCTCGGGTTTAGGAGAAATGATATGAAGAATCTCTAGTGATGAAGTAAGGTCAACCGTCGATTCTGTAGGGGGCGCAGGGGTTTGAATCAAGGTCAATTGGCGTTGCCTGTATTCAATGATCATAGGACATTGGTGTGTAAAATGATCGAGGGATTCACATAGAGAGCAAGGGCATCTCATACGTTCATTGACTGAAGTTGTGACATAATGGATGTTAGTGATTTTTGGGAGGGATGATGTAGCTGGGTTAGTGTTATCACTGAAATTTTGTCCGCAAATGGTTACAAGAATTCAACATCTCCAAATAGTTATGAGGTCACCCATGGACCAAAATTACCCAAAATCATTTCCAAAAGGTCAAAAACTATGCAACCAATGATAAAATTAAAGTGCGTTATGACTACATAGGGTGCACGTGCACATGCGCAAAACAAAAATGCAGGAAAAGCACACGTGTGCCCGATGCGCGACTATGGTCACAAAAAGCCGTGCACATGTGAGAACAATGCATTTATGAGAGTGGTCAGCCTCCCACCCACTTCTAGTTTAGCTTCCAAGTTGATTTTACACTCAAATCTGGACTGGATCTGACTGGGTGGCTGGTCAAAGACCTAGAAATTCCCTAATTAGCCTCTTTACACACTACAAGATGGTTGCACAATACCTCAAAGAGGTGCTATAAAAAGGCCATGGATGCACTTCATTTTTCAAGGAATTCAATAACAAAGTTATGCTGCCACTATTCTCTTGAGGAATCCCCTATTCTCATCAAGACTATACTAGCATCATTGGATTGGGCAATCCATCTCACCCCTTGAGTGGATTAGCAAAGAATTCTTTCACCATTTTCATTTTCAAAGTTGTAAGAAGAGCTTATTTGTGGGGGTCTAAGAGCCCTCCCTTGGAGAAAGAAGGGACTCATAGTCCTCTTTCTTCTTGGTGTTTTCTTTCATTAATATCAACCTTACCATTGGTGACATGGGTCTTATTGTTTCTTTTGTCCTTATGTCCCTATGCTCATTAGTTTAGTTGTTATTTTATTTCTTAGTTTTTCTTTTATATTTCTTTCTCTAACCCTTTTCCTTGCAGTTATCCTGCTTAGAAAACCCAACTAAGCTTGCAAACACCTCTATTTTGCTCACTAAGGTGACGAAAGAGGCGCAATAATTAGGTTCATTTTGGAAGCTTTGGCGTACTGTGGCTAATGTCTGCTGGAAGCGCGGTAGTGCTGGGCAATGGTGTGTATAATGGCCATATTCTAGACATATAGTGCAAGCGAATTTGGTTCGCAGCCCTTTACTACTTGAGTGACGGGCGATGGCGACAGTATTTGCTATAGTGGCGAGCGTTGATGGTGCTTGATTGAGTGGAATCAAGTTTCGTAACTCCGGTAGAGATGGGCAATTGTTGGTTTGGTGTCCATCTTTCTCACATAATGCACAAGGAGGTTGGACGTGCGAGGGAAGTGGAGTTGTGGGCTCCTTCTTCTTTCACCTACCCCCAGCTGTGGCAGGGAGGGTAGTGAGTGGGGGTGTAGAGGGTATGGTGGGAGTGAGTATGGGAATCGTCATTGGGATTCCTTCTAGTTGGGGAGGAAGGGATGGTCGAGGGACCATCTCTGGTGGATGTAAATACCAAATTGGAATTGCTAACACCATATTAGGGAGGGTAAGCGTTGCGGCTACTTGGAAATATTGTACGCCTGGTGGAGGGTAAAAGAAGGGGATTTGAGTTATGTCTTGGGGAACTGTCTCCCAAACTGGGATATGGCCTTGGGGAGAGGTGGACTCGTGACCTGGTGGAGTCGAGGAGTTCGCAGGAGGCCCATGAGGGGGGAGCTCTGCGACTAGTGAGACGTCAGATATGATAGAAGACTCTCGAGGATGAAGGGTATCCTCTATGTCAGTTATTTTGGATGATATGATGCATACCTAATTGGAAGAATGAAGGAGTGGTGGTGCACCATGGTAAGTTCCTAACAATGATGGGTCTTTGAAAATTTTGGGACCCATTTCGATGAGTGGGTATGCGTCATGACTCGTGTGGATGAGAGGGAGAATGTTATCGATGTTGGCAGAAGGGTTAGGCTCGTAATGTGAGACTTCGTCAATGGTAATGATCTTCCCGTTATGGGGGAACATCATCATTCGAAAGATGGAAGAGACAACTACCTTCATAGCGTACATGTAGCTACGACCGAACAAGATATTATAATCGAGTGGGGCATCGATAACTTCAATGTCGATGAGAATGGTCTTGCCCCCGAGTTCTACAGGGACATTTTGGAAGAGCCCTTCAGGAGATGATGGTCGTCCATCATAAGCTTGTAAGGTAATGGCAGAGGGTATGAGTTCGGGGGAACCAAGTTTCTTCCATACAGATTTGGACATAATGCATGTGGATGCACCTTCATCGATGATGCACCGATGAACTATTGTGTTCCAAACTTTCACTAGGATTTGAAAAGCGATTAGAGTGGGGAGGCGAGGTTCTCCGCTGTCGAGATCAAATGTGATGATTCAAGTATCCACGGGGTCGAATACCCCCAAGGTAGAAAGTAATGATTTCTGCTGAGTGGGACAAGTCTGAAGGAATTCTAAGAATGACATGGTAGTCGGGGATTGTGCTAAGTCATCAACCAAACTGTAATTATGAGCCACCCTAGCATATGGGTTGTGGACATTCCTACGCAATGGGATACAAGGGATGCGAAGAGGTGGTTCTGCGTTCAGGCGAGGGATCACCAATGGGAGTCTCGTTCATGAGGGGATTGTCTCTGGGGGAATGGGAGGAGACTCAGTGGGTGCATGGTATTGATGATTACGTGTTTACAGAAGGATTTCTTCCTCACTGGTGAGAAGGATCGTGCGATTTGCTGGATTGTTTGGATTGAGGTACTGTCCCAACTGTGGTGGGGTAGGCAGTATCTCTTGTTGGGTGTTCATCATGACTTGGTGTGGAATGGGATTCTGCAACACGGTTGGGGGGGTTGTTGCACGTATTTTTGTGGGGCCTGCTGAGGGGCAGGTGGTGCTGGAGGATGTGGTAGACTGCCTGAGTCTTTCAACTGTTTAAAATCGGTGATTTGGGGGCAATGATGAGTATAATGACCGAACTCACCACAAAGGGCACAAGGAAAGTTGGTTTTAATAGTATTGTTATTTCTCCCTTGACGCCTATTATTATTTTCCCCCCTGGGGGTTTCAATTCCCTTCGTTCTGGTTGCCCCCAGTAGCTTGGTTCTATTGGGGTTGATTCCCACCTTGACCTGGGATGTTATTGTTCCTGTTTCTTCCTTTCTTTTTGGCATTATTTGACGTGTGGGTTGGATTTTCCGTATTCAGTTGTTCAAAATTTTGATATTGTTGAACGCGAGAGGGTTGAAAAAAATTCACCCCAGCGTGAGGATGTGGGGGAGCCATAGGTTGTGGAGGACAAGGAAATGGAAAATATGGATTTTGTGGGGGTAACAATCCATAAGGTACATAGGAAGGTGTGGTGCTTTCGCTAGTACTATAAGCTGAGGTAGAGCGGGTACCATAACTTGTTTGGATAGGTGGGTGTATGGGGGGTACCGGCGGTGGCCCACTAATGGGTGGAGGTATAGCAACAACGTATGGTTGTTGATAAGGGGGTGGGGGGTAATAAGAAGTGCCCCCATATGCCGACGGATATTGAGGTGTGTCATACATTGGTGGTTATTGTGGTTGTGTACCGTGGTGTGTGGTATTACCAATCAGTCCATCTACTGAGAGAGACATCCCAGGTTTATCTTGGCCAAATGGCATGGGTTTTGGAAGGTCAGGAAGTACAGTGTACAAGTACCCTGACTGTGAATAGATGAGGTCATATTGTTGAGCCTTACTAATGGCTTCTTCTTCTGATTGAGGGAAGTTGGAAGCTACATCCTTACCGAGGAGAGAGACAAGTGATCTGAGAAACCAATCAAGACACTGTTGTTTGGTGGTTTCTTCTTTTCACAAACTATGTCATCTACGCCACTCATGAATGTGATCAACGATATGTGTGGCTAAGGTTTGTTTGAAATTAGAGAGTAGTTCAAGACCATTGTCGTGGCGGATTGGTAATTGAAAGAAGGTCAAAAATTCTTTGGCCAAGAACTCGAAAGTCGCATGGGACCCCAATTTTTCATCTACATACCATTTGGCTAATGGACCAATGAGTGTGTGTTGAAATAATTGTAGTCTGATGGAATCATCCATAATCTTGTTGGAAGAGCACCATAGGTGGAAAGTCATGACATGATTGGTAGGGTCATCCCCTGCCTTACCTTCAAATTTGGGGATGTCTGAAGGTAGTTTGGTGGGCATTGTAGGCCATGTGGGGTTATGCAATATAGGATCATTGGTGAGTTTGCTTAGATCTGGTATGTTAAGAGAGGCCAAATATGGCATCTGCGGTGGGGGAGGAGGATTAGTTCCAACCATGGTGTGAGTGTGTTGTGAACCTGACCCTTGAGGGGGACTAGGTGGGTTGGTACTTCCCCCTTGAGAGGAAGTTGGCCTCCCGCTTCTGTGTAAAGGAGAGCGAGTGGACGGAGGACCTTGGGAGGTGGACCCAAGTAATGTGGAACCAAGCAAAGATGATCGTAAGACAATGGCACTCACAGGAGTGTGTGAAGGTGGTGTCGATGAGTTGGCAAGACTAGGAACTCCCCCTAAAATAGGAGGGAGGTTTAGTAAGCGTCTAGAATGACGGGGGTTTTGTGGGTCCCCTATGATGTCTAACTAGTTGAGTGGATGTGTGCAAAATGTGATGAGAGAAAATAAACAAGAGATTTTGTTGCAAATTTTGAACTTTACACAATATATATATCTAAATCAAAATGTAATCAGAAGTGCATCATACATAAAGTGTTTTGAAAAAGAAGCATATATGTGGATAAGTGGGTTTTTTCTGCGTGGGGAGTCAAAGAAAAAAAATGCTCCTTTCTTAAAAGATGTAACATCCTTCCTCTCAAATAGCACTGGACCTTCCAATAGTACTCAATAGTGGGGTCTGAAGTCACCGGAAGAGAAACTAGTGAAGGATGAAATAATCAGTTATAATGAGGGTAAAGGGGGCATATCTCGAAAGAGCTAGCGTTATTTCCCAATAGCCACACAAAATCCGATCAAGGTGCAATTGCATCCCACAACTGCCACCTGGGTAGATGTCCTAAAATTTGGTCACTAGGTACCTCAGTCAAAGTGCGGCATTTACATTTTCAGCCTAAGAAATGGGTCACGGGCTGGATCCCGTCCAAGAGGTGGGTGCCTCAAGGGGGGATGCATAGAAAAATCAGACCTCAGCCTTCAACCTTTCACGGGTATCTCCCTGCCTTATGGTGTTAGGAACACTTGACTTGGAGGATTTTCAGTTCCCTATTTGACAACTTCTATTGTTTTGACAATGAGAGAACCAGATAACGGGGAATTATTTGGATGCCTATCCCTGAAATCCTACTTAGACTAAAAAATTTCTTTTGGCACCTCCTGTGGAGGAAAACTTAGTGAGTTTTTTAGAAAATTTTTAGATGTAGTTGTTTTGAGAGGTTGGGGGTGTGAACCAACCTCGTTGAATTTAAATGGGAGTGGATAGTTTCATCAAGAAAAGGGTGGGGTGTTTCGGAATCCCTTTGGAGGAAACTTACTTTGACCTCGACATTTTCGAGAAGAAAACTATGTGAGTGATAAGTGACTTTTGTGTGTGAATGAGTGAAAGTGTGCCAACGTTTTAATGAATTAGGTGTCACTTTGTTGCATGTGGACTTCGCTTGGTCCTTACAAGTGTTGATTACCTAATTAACTAAATGCATTTGGTACAACCTTGCATAATTCAAAAGTCCCTAGGAAGCTAGCATGTGGACATGTGGGTCCTTTACTATTCCTTTTACTCCCTATTGTGATTTAATCTAAGAAAAGCTTTGAAACTATCCTAGATTGTGATCATGTGGGCATGTATGGGCCCATTACAAAACCTTTAAACTTCCCTAGTGATTTAATCTAAGAAAGTAAATTTCAACACTATCTTATCTTTGTAGCATGTGGGCATGTATGGGCCCGTTAAAATCTTAAGATGTGTTAAAAAATAAACTAAGAGGAGTTCCAAGAGGGGTTGTTGTCCTCTCCTAAAGGTTTATTCTTTTTAAGAGAGATGAAATTGTCCTACAATCTTTTTCTGATTCTCAAGTTCACTTGGAGGCACGAGAGAAGAACATACTAAGCGATTTCTATCCAACTTCTAGTCCCAATGCAAGTTAGATGTGTTTGATGTTGGTTGTGGAGACTGATTATCTTCCTGATTTAGAGGTCTTTTACTTTCAGTCATGTTTATACCCCATGAAGTATTTACACCCCAGAAGTATGTACACTCTTCCATGCGAGGGAGTGCAGAGGGGGGGTACCCCCTCTGCCGGGTCTGAGGGGGCTATCCCCCCAGCTGGGGGGTCTGGGGGAAAGTAGGCCCCCAGCGGGGGTTCGGGGGTGAAGCCCCCGAAGAAAAAATTGCCTTGTAAAAGTATATTGTAATTTCATTGTAAATATGGACCGTTCATTATAAGGTCGCAGATCTAATGATAGAGATTATGTTATGGTTTTTTTCCCTAGAAGGCAACCCTCTTTTATGAGGGAAATGTATTACGGCTATGTATGTTGGCGAGTATTGTATTCTGAGAGAGGAGACTGTGAGAGAAAGAAGAGGAAGTTACAGTGGGTTTTGATGTAGGTTGTATCCCATCATTTTGCTGGATAATAATAAAGAAAGGACCTGGAAATTTCTCTGGTGGACGTAGCCCACACTGGGTGAACCACGTAAATCTGTGTCTCTCTTGTATTGTGTATCCTCTGTGTTTTATTTCCACATTTGTTTTATTTTGTTTCTCCGCGGTCCTGTTTTTCTAACAACTGGTATCAAAGCGTAAGGTAACTCACAGGAAAAGAGGGTTCCTGGTTCGAGTGGGAGCAATGTCGGAAGATGGAAAGTTTAGGGTCGAGAAATTTAGTGGCCAAAACTACCAGTTATGGAATATGCAGATGGAAGATTATTTATATCAGAAGGATCTATTCCTACCATTGAGCGGAGTAGCAAAGAAGTCAGTGGTCATAAAGGACAAAGAATGGGAGATTCTTGATAGAAAAGGCTCTAGGAACGATACGGCTGAGCCTAGCAGCATCGGTGGCTTTCAATATCTCGAAAGAAAAGACAACGAAAGGTTTGATGGACATGTTGGCCAAATTGTATGAAAAACCCTCGGCGTCTAATAAGGTATTTCTAATGAAGATATTATTTAATATGAAAATGTCGGAAGGTGGGTCTGTTGCAGATCATTTAAATGAATTTAATACAGTTACTAATCAACTAAGTTCTATAAAAGTGGACTTTGATGATGAGGTTAGG